>NCQS01125778.1:9043-30283 GCA_002740445.1 Pachycereus pringlei | reverse complement strand
CTACATGAGGGAATTTACTCCGTAGGGGTCTGGATACTGAACCCTTATGTCCTCATTGTAATGATACTATTGAGGATGCTGAGCATCTGTTTCTAGGATGTCAAAATGCGCAACTCATCTGCTAATTGGCAAGCGATCATAATTAGGTTAATATTGTTCCCCCGCCAACTCCCAACTGAAGGTAGCAAACTAGCTCTCTATTATTAAGCAAGCCACACCACCCATCAAGATGGATCGAATTGTTGCCTTCCTTTGGAGTATTTGAAAAAATAGAAATAATAAAATATTTTGCAATGAACTATTCAGTCTGGGATTAGTCCTTTTACGAGCAAAACGAGCAAGCACAGAATGGCGTATAAGACACAAACTATCACACCGCTTCCAACCATCCCAACGCCATTATCCAAACCATAGGCAACAGTAGTCAAGGTGGATAACATGGAGGAAGCCACAAGGAGGGTTTGTCAAAATCAACTTCAATGGATCCAAGAGTTCTCAAGTAGCGGTAGGTGGCTATATCATTCGAGGCTGGGCTGCGTGATTCATCAAGGCAGCAGCATTCAACCTAGGAGCGGTGTCAGCACTAGTGGCAGAAGCTACAGCAATGTGTAATGGAATCAGAGCAGCAATAGAGGCAGGCTTCACCAATATTTAAATTGAAGGCGACAACTGTATTCTCATCGAAGCAATTAAGAGGCAAATTCAAGTACCATGGGAAATCCAAGTGTTGGTCCAAGATATTAATTCATTTTTAGAGTGACTCAACAATGTTGCTATTCATCATATCTTTAGGCAGGGTAATAGTGCTGTTGATTGATTAGCTAAATATGGGCTTTCTATTCATTCCACTAATGTGTTAAGTTTTATACCTCATACGGACCTTGGGCGTATCCTCTTTGAGGATAATTTAGGATGAGTCCTCGAGAGAAGAGTATCCTAAATTGTATGTCTTACCTTTCTTACAAAAAAAAAATGAAGAAATATGGGCAAAAGAGTAGCTTCACCATGAAAATGTGGACATAAAATTGCCCAAAATCAGGTCGCCATACTTGCCTTGATTTTGAGTGAGTTTGATTGGTGTAAAGCAAGGAAGAAACACAAGACAATTAAGGCTATTCATATAGGTGCTGAATGGAAAAATTTTGCCCAGTCCATTAAGAAAACTCTTAAACACTTCATCGATCATTTTCTTCCTTTTTCTCTATTGACTTTACCTTTCCTTTTCTTCTAGGGCAACTACTATTGTTGGCTTTGTTTATACCAAGTCACCACCGGCATCACCACTAATCCTTGCTCGACGCATTACTAATTCCCCCATTCTCCTTCCTTGGGATTTAATTTTACCATTCAAGGTGTAACTTCAACCATTATCATCTCTCTTCAATCCAGTTCCTTCTCTTATTGGTTGGATTATGTGCAAATTTGAGTTAATTGAAGTGAATCGTTGTAAAGGTATGAGTTGATCATGTTAAAAAAATTGATTGTTATTGGGGATGAGATAGTATTTACATTCCTTGAAATTATGATTATTTTAATGATCAAGTGACATACATGTCAATATTTTGAGAAAGTCATTTTTATTGTATGTTAGAAGGGAGTTGTTAATGTATGATATCCTTAAACTTTTAGCTTAGGCAGGAAAGTACCACTCAACTTAAAAGGTAAAGCTAATATCCCTTGACTCAATTAAACAATCTATTTTTTATTATTTTATTGAAGACATGGGTTGTTGAACATAAAAAAGGATGATATGTGTAATTGATCCTTTTTTGAATTAATGACATGACTTAATTTAATGACAAATATAATGTTAAAGTGTTTTAAAATAAATATTTTAACACATATATATGAAGGCCGATGCAGGAAGAAATATTTTTTAAAATATTGAAAATCTAGAAAAATTAATAGGTACTTAATTAATAATATAGAAGAATTTAAAATTTTGTATCAAAACTTTAGAACTAGTATTCAATGAAATTCCAATTAACACTATTTAGATAAACTAACATGAAATAAGTCTAAATGGTTTGCACCTTTTTTTAGATCTCTCATCATGGATAAAGCATACTTAAATCTATACGAATTAATTCTGTATCAAAAGAGCTTTACAAAGATAAAGTTATGATTCGTATTGTAAAATATGCGTAAAAACCAATGCTTCTTCCCTATTTTGACAATAACTCCTTCCACACTTACGTAGAATTTATGAAGGTTGATCCCTTAGAATCTACACTCCACAATATATCTAACTAAAAAAGAATTGTCCCAATATGTTGGATGAGGAGGTTATGTTTCAACAAGTTAATCCTAATGTGTTAACCAGCGTGGCCGCATAATTTAGGCCCTAGGGCTGCCACTGGGCCTGTCCACGTACTATTATCCTACCTTGGATTGTGCTATATGAATTCATGCACATTTTGCATGGATTTCTTAATCAACTGCCCAAATCACCTCCAAATCAAGCAAAAATGAATTTTGATTGATGAAAATATTTCGATCGATGAAATAATTTCAATTGATTGCACTTCATTTGATTAGATCCTTTTATTCATGAGGTCATTTCTCAGCCAATTGTACTTCATTTCCTATAGAAAGGGAGTCTCTTTCTCTTATTCTTATACACACCACATCCCGTATAACATTCTTCCTAAAGGAAAGCTACACTCTTCTCTCATCACCATTCGCTACCTAGGAGGAGCACTCTCTCTTTCTCCCTGAACACTCTTTCCGTATTGAAAAAAATAATTTTAAGTAGAAAAATTCTGCCCAAAATATCACCCATACTAATTGGTAACCTTTCATCTTATCCCACAGTACTTGGAGAAAAAAGATTAAGGATTGTTGCTTCACCAACCACTCGGATCGAGGTGGACCCTGACGGCTATTAACAAAGAAAATAAGATATTTCAATTTTTTTTTTCCATACATCTATAATCATGTTTCTCTTTGATCCTTTATGTTAGCATGTTTGATATTCAGTCTTTTGCACATAAAATAACACTTTGGTAATAATAAAGTGACTACCTAAATTTATTACTTCATTGTACAATTCAATTCTTGAAAAAATGGCTTGCTAATAAGTGGTCAAATCAAATATTTATTTTTATTTACCATAATAATAGAACTAATTCATGAAAAATACCTATAGTGCGGAACTATAAAATATAAATTTCAATGCATTCAATTATAGTAGTGGTAGCTATTGAAATGGGCAGTTTAATGGTGCTCTTGACCATTCGATAGTAGTGGTACCATCACCCCTGGAATCCGTTCTCACGATTCGTAATCATAAAGTCATTTAGCTAATCCCCATTCATAAATATCAAGAATTATAATCCTGTAGAAAAAGACTGTTCTTCTCATTAAAAATCAAACCTCATGTTCCCTTCGGTTTAAAGAATTTGATTAAGAGAAGAAATTCTGCATTTTCTATAGAATTATAACTTTACACATTTATTTTAAAAATGGGTGGTGACTCTCTAAAATTAAAATACTATTCTATGCTATCGTATTTCACTATGGAACACCTTTGTGAGAAAGTTGACACCATGCATCGAGCTGCACGGGAGGTAAAACGAAAAGTTGGTTTAGCATCGGAGTGCCTCGACCCTCTTCTCCAATTCCCCTCATAGACCGATGCCATCATTTCGGGGGCTTTTATTGGTGACTCAACCGCGGAGATGTAGGCAAAAGGGTGAGACTTAAAGGAAATAAGTGCAATTAAATGTTTTAATTTCCAATGATATGCCTCTTGCATAATGTGCTTAGCCTAAGTAATACATCAAAATTTATTTAGTGTCCCTGGTACGGTATGCCCCTAGGATCACCCTTTTACCCCTAAAATCTTATGGAACTCCTTACTGTAGCTAGCCCTTTATATTTGATCATAGCACTTCATTTAAGGAGAACCATTGTGCAATTCTTCAAAGGATACTATTTCAAATATAAAAAGCGTCAAGTTCATCCCATTTGGACATTACTACCACTAACTCTGTTATGTATCCTTTGGGCATAGATTTGGGATCAAACTTTATCCAAATAATTACTTTGAATAAATGCTAAGTGCCTTCTTTTGTGCCTTCTATATGTGCTTCTTGGTGAATCAAGAATCATTTTCAAACACTGAGTCCTAATCTAGTGTGCCTTTAGACCCAAACTCTAGCCTCACTAACAAAATCAAGCTTTTCCACAAACTACCTAGGCATAGGACCTAGTAAAAGCCAATTTTATGCTGGCTTAGTAGGAAATATGCTCTAGCAGTAGTGAGGGAGTGCTGCTACATCCTAATGGCACTGTTATTATTTTTGGTTGGTCTTTTAGGGCTTATCATGATGTCAACTTTTCTACACCGTGTTTCTTTGGGTTCAGGGTAAAGATCTCTCTTCTTCTTTACGTGTGTGCATTTAGACTCATATCCTTTGTATCTTTCGTAATCACAGTGCAGCGCATGTATTCGTATACTCGTAGAAGAGGCCGTCATCGTAGCCTATCTACGGTAGCCCATCACCGTAGTTCATTTAGGATTACATGCATCTCATATCCTGGTCTATCATCCTCATGCATCTAGCAAGCACATAGGGTATCTTTCGTTCATCTCAGATGGTTCCTTGTACTCTAGGCTAATCACTCTCATGTATGGATACTAGCCTATTTGCATCTACATACGTGTCTTGCATACGTCTAGCCTATACTACATCCTTCTTAACACCTCGAATCCAGAATTACCCATCATATGTACACCTTGATCGACTTGGGTTGTGTCCACTTGTTCACCTATTGGTGAAACTTTAGTGAGTGTATTTGTACACATAACAGCCTAACTTAAGATGATCCATTAAAACATTATGCATGTTAGCCTACTTAAACAATCTATTTTACATGAGACTTAATGATTTGGGATGCATCATCATGCATATTCCTTAGCCGAAAAAAGGTTAGTGTCATCATGCATAGTCCAATATAGGATTAGCTTATCAAACTTGTCTCTTAAGCTATAGGTATCATAAGCCAAACCTAGCTCTGCACTATGTTTACTCATGGACCTCAACTTAGGGCTCTACAGGCTATACCTTTGGTCCATGATCTAGCTTTCACCTTGTCCAAGTTGTATCCTTGACATAGAATTTGATTATTCACCATGGGCCACTAATCTAAAACATAGACCACGCAATCCTCACTTTAAGAATAAATCTATGATAGTTTCCCTCTTCAAACCTGTGGCTTTCACTTTTAGCCTAGTTTCCTTGACCTTATCATTGTTCTTAACCTCACGTCTTACCTTATGCATCCATATCTCATTCACAACCTAAGCCTTTATACCTATTTGGGATTCCTAACCTAGGTCTTCCCTATCACCTTTTTTCCTCGGATCTATACTCTCTATCTCATTCTCTAATTTGAGGCCCCATTCCTTAATCTAACCTGGGTTGATTTCCTACCTTAAGTCAATAACTTTAAGCTAATCTCCCATCCTATTCAACCAAAAATTAGAATATTTTATACCCTTTTATTGTCTAATGATTGCTTGAAATACATTATTAAATTAGGATTTTAATATTATTTTATTTATATTATCGGAAATGAAAAAAAACTTTGGAAAAATACACAATGCTCAAATGATTAATATTAGATCAAGTGGAGAAGGAGGAAAGAAGAGAAGAAGAAGCTGGGCCGGTCCAACAGCCGCGGCCCATTCGACTCCTTCCTTTCCTAGACTTGCTCCCTCTCTCCTTTCTTTCCCTTACTTCGCATGTGGGCCGGGCTCTATTTCTAGCCAGAGGCCCAAGCTCCCCCTCCTTTCTCTTTATTTCTCAGACTTTCTTTCCTCTTTCTTGGGGCTGCCTAGTATACCTTCAAGCTTTTGTTTCATGGCCCACACGCACCCCTTTCCTCCTCAGCCTACATCTCTCTCTTTCTCACTTAAAAACCACACGTATATCACGTGAACCCTATCTTTCTTCTTCCTTTCCATGCCTCACAAACACAAAGCCTCGAGTAACCATTGTCTAAGCTCATCATCTTCCCCACAATGGGCCTGGATTTTTTCTCTCTCCTCTGTAATTCATCACATTAGTACTACCTGGCCGTTTCATTTTAGTATCATCATCAAATTAATGGTTTCAAACAGTAAAGAGGAGCTTTAATTCAGAAGTAATGGGGGCAATTAGCAGGCAAAATAGCTGCATTTTTGGAGCCTTTAAAGGGGGTCGAAAACAGAGAGTTACAGCGGGTTCCTAGTTCATGTATTCGATTCACTATTCACAGTTGTAGTTTTCAGATTTAGGTGTTAGTTTCATAATTGATGTAATTTGAATTTTGAGCTTGTTTACCAATTGGAGTTCAAAAACTTAGCTACGAGATTTCAGATTCAAGAGTTATGTTCCGTATTTTGGGTTCTAAGACTCCCCCACTTGGGAATGGAATGCTGTGTTTTAGTTCAAGTCAAGGTACGAGTTCATTCAATTAGAGAACAATATGGGTACTCGAAGTGATTTTCTAGGCAAGCAAATTCAGTACTGAAGTGCTCCTCCCCACTTAATTCCATTTTGATAATTTGATTCGGCATCCAATTTTAATTCTCCTATAGCCAATAGGATTCTTTTGCCACGCTCTGAATCTGAATGTAAGTTTGAATGTTGAATTTTAGTTTTTCTTTATTAAATTGATTTTGAGGGAGTAAAGTTAGGCAAATCACATAGTTAAATTTAAGCTAATAAAATCACTTTGTTAGCTTAGTTAAAACAAGCTAGTTTAGGTCATTGGTAACTCAGTTTCACAATTCATCCTTGAGGACCGACACCTGTAGGTGCTACAATAATAAACTGTATATTTGGGGAAATTACAACAAGTTTTTACTGTCATTGCCGATGATGGATTTATGAAATTCAGTTGCATCGAGTCATAGTTTAGTTATTCAAGTCATTTGAGTCATTGTCGTTTTAGTTTTATAATTGTGATTTTTGGTTTTGATTGAGTCTCTATTTAATTTTAGTGATTTAGTTTAAATTATTTTTGATTTTTGAATTATGTTAGTATTTTCATTTTTGTTTGGATTAGTTTCATTTTGCTTTTTAGAGGTTATTTACTGCTAGAAACAAAAGCAATACTAACTAATCTGGTTTATGTCTAGTAAAGCAAAGAGCAGGACCAAGAAACCTCATCAGTGTAGATTTTCACCAATTTTGGATTTAGTTTCAATTATTTGGAGCATTTGTGGTCTGAATTTTTCTATGTTGATATTTGTGGTGGATTCCTCATGATTTTTAGAGCCTGTGTGAATTCTGGTGGAATTTTTAGAACTGTCTAGAATTTTCTGTATTTTTGGAATTAATTTTCTATTTGCAATTTTCTACACTCTTTGGGGACCAAAAAATCGAAAAAAATTATGTTCATGTTTCTTGTGATTGTGTTGAATTTTTTGTGCATAGTGTTTTGATTTTAGAAGTTTAATTTTCTATTTTAATTTTATTTTTCGACTTTGGTTATTTCGGTTTAGTTTCAGTTTTCTTTTTGTTTATCTTAGTTTTTTGTTTTTCTTTTGCTCCTAGGATTAGTTTACTTTTTGTTTTTCTTTGCGCAAAAAGAAATCAAAAAAACTTAGAAAAATGAAAATTCAAAAAAAGAATTTAGAAAAAGAAAATGGTGTACGTGCTTTGTTTGTGGGCTTCTTTTAAGTTTTTTAATGTTAGGTCACTTTTTGTTGTTTATTTCTTCTTGGTCCTTCTTTTCTTTTGGTAATATAGTTTATTTTTATTAGTTCTTTTGGTTTTGTTAATTTATTATTTGAGTGTCGTGTTTTTTAATTTTAGTCATTAGTTTGTAGTTAGTTGTCTTAGAGTCATTGTTTTTATTCTATTACTTTTTCTTTCAATAACACAAAAAAACCTAAAAAATTGAAAAAATAATTTTGAATATCCCAAAAAATTGGAAAACATTTAAAATTGAAAAAAAGATTCAAGAATGCCGGTTTTTAATTTCCTAGAATTTAAGCATGAACCTTTCTGGAGTTATCTTTCGAGACTTAATGATTATCATGCTCAGTTGCATCAAAATTTTGAAAAATGAAAAATTTGTGAGGTTATCGCTGTAGCTAAATGTTGAATCTAGGGGTTATGTTGAGTGTATGTACCCTGAAGGTTTACTAGGATTATTAACTAAAACTCAAGATGAGGTTTGAGATTTCTTTGAAAAATTAGCTTGGAACACCTATGCATTTGAACAAGCTAAAGAGACCGTAGGACAGCCAACTCATGGTGAGTCTACTTTTCATGCTAATCCTTACTACCAGGATCACTTTATGAACTCACATAGCCTATCTCACTCTTATGTGCCTCCTGTGTTGTGCAATTACTATGAGTTTTCTGATCATGATGTTCATACTTGTCCTTATTGTACTTATGTAGATGCTACATGTGCAAGTGTTAAAAAGACAATTAATGACATGACTAATATAATGGTAGAGACTATGAAAGAGAGAATTGCTTAATATTCTCATTGTTTTAATCGTCGTAGAGGGAATTATAATGAGCTTGACTCTAGTTTAGGAACCCCTAAAGTGGCAGTTAGTCTTTGTGATGATTTTGAGCCCTCTTATCAATCTAGGTTTAATTTACATGATGTGATGCCTTTACTTAGCCTAGAACAAGACAGTGACCTCCCTATGTCTCTATCACCTGACTTTGCATCCCATACTAGCTCACATAAGGATATCACTGAGGATGTCCTAGTTTCTACTGACCCACCCACCACTTTGAATGACTTTTATGAGTTTTAGGAGGGTAAATACCTTGAGAATCTTAGTGAGTTAGATATGAGCGTCGCATCTGAAGTTAAGCATCATGATGAGTTAGACGCTCTTTGTATCCAGGAGTCTTATGAGGAGGAAGTTGAACCCACTAATTTGGAATTCGATAATGATATTTTTTCTATAGANNNNGAATCGTTTCATATGGGTTTGATATCAATGAAGGTCTTGATGAGGGCTTTTGTGTTGAATATAAATCCTTCTCTTTTAACCCCATCATTACTGCCCTCCCCTTTGAATCTCGCAAGTCTAAATTTATTGAGTGTAAGAATATTGCCACTAAAAATATTGATATAGATCAAACTCTTGTGCATATTGGACATAAAAGACTTATGGAGTTTGGACCCACTATTTTGCCCGGACCACTCATTCATGACGGCACAATGTCTAGGCAAATGACCTATTTGCTAGCTCATTATGAGTATCTCCATCTATTTTCTAATTAGGCCCATTAATTTGACAAGTTAAAGCGAGCCCTTACCTGCACAGCGTTGATGTTGTGGGTGTACTCTTGTTGGCACCAATTCTATAATTTTCATTATCATAATTTTATTGAGAGTTGATCTTGCTTGTTTGATATGCTATTACGTGCTCTAATGGGTTTCGATTTGAGTAGCAATGTTCCGTTTGATATGGAGTGGCTAATGCTCTACGAGTCTGTATCTTAGGTGTTCTTTTGTACCTGACCTAGTATAATCGCTTCTCCTTGTCATCTTTTTTTTTTATTTTCATTTGTATATACTTGTTACTTTACTTTGGCATTTATTTTATGTTTTATATTTCCTTCACACCCAATGAGGACATTATGGGATTTAGGTGTGGGGGTGGGAAAAGTACGTTTAAAAAAAGGAAGAAAATTGGAAAATAAAACGAAAAAACTGAAAAAAAATTTCAAAATCAAAAAAGACTTTTGTTTTTTGTTTTTGGGCAATATATGTGCTATTTCTGATTGACTATGTTCTCTTGTACCTTATTGTTAGGTTGTATATAAATGTGATGTGCATTGATAGAGCTTAGTCCTAAATTATGATGTTTGTGTATGATCCCCCTAACATTAATTCTAAACAAGCTTGACTATGGTAGATAATCCGTGAGATTTTGAGCTTTACAGACTATTTCATTATTTTTAGTCTCACATTTTTCTTACATGTGTGCCTCTTCTATGATTACAACTCTAGAACTTGCTATGATTCTCTTTGACATCACATTTAGTGTATGCATTATGATAATATGACAGAGGCATTCATTTGTTTTTGTGAATTACATAGCTAAATTGCCACCCTTGAGTTGAATGTTTTACCCATTGTTAGTAACCCTTTTGAACCTTGGCCTTTTTGATGTGAAACCATCACTTTAACCCCTGGCCTAAACACAATTCCTATGTATAAGCTAAGGCTAGTGAAGTAATAGTTCATTATTTGGAGGGTAGTTTTTGGATATTTTATAAATTTGGTAGTTGATTTTGGTATATAAGGGAATATTTCATGGTGATCATTTGGAAATTGAGTTGTATTGCTCTTGTGCATGCCATTCATTCATTTTGTTATTAATTAAAAAAACAAGACAAAAAATGAAAAAAGAAAAGTTTCCAAGGAAAAATTGAAAAAAATAGTTGAAAAAAAATCTCAAAATTTTCAATAAAAGAAGAGTTGTGAATAAGAGTGTTTGGCATGGATATATCCTTGTATACTCAATTCTAATGGTCTAACTTTCTGCGGTGTGCTCTTATATTTTGTTTTGAGAGAGTGTGTGATCATTACAATCGATCTAAGTATTGGTTGCTTATTAGCATTGCCTTTTAGCTTCTCATCTCCTAGATCGTTTGTCCCTCTTAGGGGTGCCCAATGGGCCGGATACCAATTGGGTTAAGTGGGTAGGCCCGTTTAAAATAAGGCCAACAAAAGATTGGGTTAATAATGAGTCGGGTTACTAGTGGGCCGACCCGTCAAAGCATATTAACGGGTCGGGTCGGGACGGCCCATTAACGGCCCGTTTAGTGACCCATTATTTTTTTAATTATACTTAACGCACTATTTTACATGTTCCAATTAGTTAAGATTATTACCAACACTTTATACATAAAAATAATTATTGTAAATAGTGTTTTGTGCAAATTTGTTCTATTTTAAAACCGGCCAAAAGCGATCGCCAATGAGCCAACCCGACCTGACCCATTTATTTGCACAAAAGGCCCAGCCCGGTCCAAATAATTAACGGGTGCTACCATGGCCCAACCCAGTCCACTTTATAAACGGGTCGACCCTAACCCAACCTGACCCGATCCATTGCCCACCCCTAGTCCCTCTCATAACCCTTTACCCTTAGCTCCACTACAACCCTTTTAGAGTCCTCTTGATTATTGTTATGCATATTGCACTTTAGTGGTGGTGAATTGAGAATCTTAGCAAGCCTATGTTGGTTTGTATGATTGGAAAAGAATAGAGTGAAACTTGTGATATTTTAAACACATGAGCTGGAGTGTTCCACATTTTCCTAAAGTGAGATTCTACCAGTTATGCTTGTGCATAATTTCTAAGTGGGGTGAATGATTGTGTATTGATGTCATCAGTGGCGATTAAGAATTTCTTGATGTGTACATTGTGTTTATATGTGATCTAGTGCTTTGGTTGCTTGAGTGATGTGGTTGATTAGAATGTGTATATATTTTCCCCGGTGTTGTATATATAAATTTTTGTAAAAAAAGCAAAAAGATTTTTGATTTATTTTCTTTACAGATTTTCTGGGTATATCTTATGCAAACTCTCACAAGACATTTGTCGTCCACTAGGGGTAACCTAGAAGTTTAAAGGGCTTGTTGCACATGTTAAATGGAATCATGATTCCTACGAAAGTGAGTTAGGATTTTATTTTCTTTTTCTAGGATTTTTAGTTTCGTTTGACTCAAGGACGAGCAAAATTTAGGCATTGGGGGTATTTGTTCAACCATAAATTAGGATATTTTATACCCTTTTATTATCTAATAATTGCTTCATAATAAATTATTAAATTAGGATTTTAATACTATTTTATTTATTTTGTAGGAATTGGAAAAAAAACTTTAGAAAAATATACAATGCTCAAATGATTAATATTGGACCAACTGGAGACAGAGGAAAGAAGAGAAGAAGAGGTTGGGCCGATCCAATAACTGTGGCCCATTCGGCTCCTTCCTTTCCTAGACTTGCTTCCTCTCCTCTCTTTCCCTTGCTTTTGCGCGTTCGGGCTCCATTTCTAGGCGGAGGCCTAAGCGCCCCCTCCTCCCTCTTTATTTCTCAAAATTTCTTTCAACTTTCTTGGGCCTCCCCAGCACGCCTTTAAGGTTTTGTTTGCGCGGCCCATACATGCCGCTCTCCTCCTCAGCCTACATCTCTCTCTTTCCCGCTTAAAAACCACGCATATATCATGAGCCCCCTGTCTTTCTTCCTTCTCTACGTACCTTACAAACCCAGAGCCCCAAGTAACCATTCTCTGAGCTCTTCATCTTCCCCACAATAGCCATGGTGTTTTTCTCTCTACACCATCATTCATCACATTAATACTACTTGGTCGTTTCCTTTTAGTATCATCAGCAAATTGGCGAGTTTCAAACAGTAAAGGGAGGTATAATTCGGGAGTAATGGGGGCAATCAACAAGCGAAAGGGCTGCATTTTTGGAGCCTTTAAAGGGGGTCGAAAATAGAGAGTTATGGGGGGTTCCCAGTTTATGTATTCAATTCACTATTTACAGTTGTAGTTTTCAAATTTAGGTGTTAGTTTTACAATTGATTTGATATGAATTTTGAGTTTGTTTACTGATTGGATTTCAAAAATTTAGTTCTAAGATTTTCAATTCAAGAGTTATGTTCCATATTTCGGGTTCTAAGAATCCCCTACTTTGGATTGGTATGCTGTGTTTCAGTTCGAGCCAAGTCATGGTTTCATTCAATTAGAGAAGAATATGGGCACTAGAAGTGAGTTTCTAGGGAAGCAAATTTAGTAGTGAAGTGCTCCTCTCCACTTAATCCTGTTTTGATAATTTGATTTGGCATCCAATTTTATTGTTCCTGTTGCAAATTGGATTCTTTTGCCATGCTCTGAATCTGAATGTGAGTTTGAATGTTAATTTTTAGTTTTTTTTAATTAAGTTAATTGTGAGGGAGTAAAGTTAGGCAAATCACATAGTTAAATTCAAGCTAATGAATCGCTTTTGTTAGCTTAGTTAAAACAAGCTAGTTTAGGTCATTGGTAACTCAGTTTTACAATTCATCCTTGAGTATCGGCATCCGTGGATGCTACGATGATAAACCGTATATTTATAGAAATTACAACACATCCCCTTGGTAACCTCACGTCCTCATTTCCTTTTGAGTCGCCACCATTGATCAAAGATGAAGAAGATGATCATTGACAGCATGGCGAACAATCATAAGTATATGGTCTAGGTAACTGACAATCTTACTATTTGCATCGAATACCAACAAAAGGAGATGCAATGCTCAGTCAAGAGCTCTTGATCATGAGGCTGAAAATTAAGGATGCAAAAACCTGCATTCCAATAGGTAGGAGAACTCTTTATAGGGACTATACACCCTTAGGCGTGGAGTTTAAAGAAGCTTTTAGAGTACTGTACTGTACTGACAAGGCCTCCTCCTGTACATCCCGCGTACACAAGGCCTACCACCAAATAAAAGATCAAAAAATTGGGATGAGAATGCCTATTGTATCCACCACCAAGGCAAAGGCTATTGTACCTATAATTGCCTCAGGTTAAAATACTTCATTCAAGACATGATTGGTAATGGGAGCATTTGTATCCCTATATCTCATGAGCTGAACAATAACCCTAATTAGCTCATTTCTAATTTAGAGCAATCAAAATAAAATGGTACCAATCTCATTCCCTCACCACAAGGCAAGGCATAAGTAGTATCTATATAATACTAAGTAGAGACTTATATTCTCTAAGAGGATTCTATGATTGAGTTAGGGTGTCCCCTAGCCTTACCCCTACTTTCCTTTTAGTCTTAAGCTCTGTATCTCTAGTTCACATCAATAAAAATCTATTCTCCTTTCCATCCATATGTATGTGCATACATCTTTTGTCCCTTGTTCCCTTTTTAAATACTTCTATCCTATGATGAATCCAAGTTGCAAAACAAAAAAATATAAAAAACAAAAATTTGAAAAAATTAAAAATTATCGAGAATCTCAATATAAACAAAGGGTGTGACTACCAGGACTTCCCTAGGACAAGAGGCCTTCTTTGGTAATCCATAATCTTCCTTTTAACATCCAAAAGCCTATTTGCACCTTTTTGATCTGAACTTCCATGAGACCAAATCAACCAAAACATGGGGATGGAAATTAAAATGTATTGGATATGATGCCAAAATCAAAGGTACGTAATGAAGAGGGAAAGATGCTCAAAGTGCCACTATTTACATATGTCAACCTAATAGAATCATTTCCTAAAAACTATTAAAAAAAAAAAATCAAAGTTAGAAGAAAGAGCTACAAAAAAAGAAATGGCTGAAGGTCATATGACAACTTGCCTTGCACTCATATCTGGAAATAATTACAAGGCACTTATGTTGTAACCTCGCACAAACTAAACGGTTACAATATCAAGAATACTCAACCTCTCGTATTGAATGTTGCCATTGGAAAAAGAAGGGAGATTACAACTCCCATTTAAATGAAACTTTCTACAGAAATATATTATTCCAAGGAAATATTCATTTCACCAAATCATTAAAATGGTAAAGTTATTCTGAATAGCCAGCGATATTTTCAAAACAATAGATCAGAAGCCAAAATTATTTGAAATTAACAAGATCTTTACAATAGCCATCATAAAAAAAAAAAAAACAAACTAAGAAAGACAACAAATGAGAAAGACAATATGTACTAGTTTTTCATGTAAATACATGATTACAATGCATACATATCACAAGAGTACTTAACTTACCCAATTAGTTAAACGCACACTACACAAGCCATCGTAGTGAAGGATAAACATATTTGAATTGTCTCCTCAAGTAGTTAAATGGCAGATGATGACAATAATAATAATAATAATAATAATAATAATAATAATAATAATAATAATAATAATAATAATAATAATAATAATAATAATAATAATAATAATAATAATAATAATAATAATAATAATAAAGATTGATTTGAATTCAAATCCATAAAAATTTGGCACCTCTTTCTATGGCTTAACTTTGAGCCTTCATGTTAACTCCCCTTCATTTGATTACCTACATCTATATTCTTACCAAAAACCCTTCTCGAGGAAAAATTCCTTAAGTCGCATCCTTTTCTAGACCTATGATTGGCCTTATTTCGATTTGGATACACAGATAGCCTTTCTTTGGTTTGGTCATAAAAACTATTTCATATAAATGTAATTAAGATTCTTGGTGATCAAAATCTAAAAGATAATGATAAGCAATATCTTTCTTCTTAATACTAATCAAAGGGAATAAGTTATGTAAGCAACAGGCATATGTACCATTGTGGCTCGCTCAAATGCACATCCAGGCCTATTTTTTTTTAAAAAAAAGCACCTTGGCTTTTTGAGAATTCATAAAATATTACCTTGCATATCACGCTTCATGGGACATGGACATCGTGATCCCACCATCACCTTTCATCGCCCTTCGCCTTCTACTCATTTCCCTTTTGCATCATAAACCACCATTGGTGCATGCAAAGCACCTTTTAACCTTTCACCCCACTTTCATATCTTCTCTTACCACCCTCTAGAACTTTGCATATGACATCCCTAACCTCTGACATGGTATTGGGCTTAGAATTTGAGTATCTAACATTTGTGAGATAGGTATATTCATGAATAGGAGCATGATGAACTGACAAGAACTGGGCTTGCTATACCAAGAGACAATCACTTACAACGACAAGTATCTCTTGACACGGATCAACCATCCTCATTGACCATCAAATAGCAAAACTAGACTAGTCTTTTTCTTCTTTCTATTTGGGACAATTAAAACTTAGTCTTTGCACCCATCTTTTATAGCCTCAGGCAAAATTGCGACATTTGTTATGATCATCGTAGCCCTAGCACCTTACTAACCCAACCTCCTCTCCCATGCTAATCAAGTCCTACACCTCTCTTACCTAACCTAATTCATCGCTTAACTTTGGCCTATCATCAACTAGTATCATAGTCTAAGCCAAACTATGCCATACATCATCCTATGATCATTAGCATTGGCCTTCCTACATAGCCATAGTGGCTAGTCACACTAGGTCTGCCCTTAGTAACTAGCACATCTTAAACACCGAATTATGTTCGATTCTTACAAAGCATCATAGTTACATTGTGTCACACCTAAAATGCATACATGCATCCATGCACATCTCTTCATACAACTACTTAGTTTATGCACTTCATCATGTGTTAGTACATTCCCATGCATTCTTAGACTTGACATGCATTCACCATGCACACATGCATAAACTTGGCATTCATCCATCATAAGCACATACTCATCAAAATCCCTTGATGTGATCCATACATGTGCCTGTGCACAAATATATGTACCACGGGATATCGGTGCATTCTTATACATAAACATGCACTCACATTCCTTATTTCTAAGTCATACCTTGCTTTTGTGATTTCCATTGTGAGGTATATTACCCCTTCTAAGATTTTTATCCCAATATGATTTGCAACTTCAGGATTATTTATCTCAAGATAAATATCTTACTGTTGAATTTTCATCTAGACACATATTGTACATTGAGATCTCCATCAAGGCATGTTAAATTCTTAAGCTTCTCATCTCAGAACATACTGCATTTGACCCTGATGCACCATTCCACTTTATTAGATACACTTACATGTGTTGCATTCTTATTGGGCTAAAACCCAAGCCCTCATGTGAAGGAATAGATATCATCTGCTCTTCTTATTAAACACTATCTTGACAAGAGAACTAAAGTGAAAATAACACTAAAACGTATGGCCATGTTGACTCAAATGAAAAGAAGGCTTTACTTAAAAGAAGAAATAGGCATGTGGAACGGCCTCCAACTAAGTGGTGATTTTCTAAAAAAACTAAAGGCTATCTAGCATGAGGGCTTCACTCTCATGCAGTCATAAAAAGAACCACATGCTTACACCAGCAAGATCACTCAATGAACTAACATATTGAATGACAAAGAAAATTAAGAGCCCAACATAAAAGCCTCATAAAGTTATATCACTAAGGGTACGAAATGCATATCATCACATTGCACTCTCTCTAAAGACCTTCTATACACAAATGTGCCACTTTGGCATTACATTCAATGATCTCAAAACCTATATAGATATAGCAAAAGTAGGCTCCCTGTCCTTTATGGCCCATGTCCCAACATCATCATGCGCAAAGGACTGATTAAGTGTTATTTCCAACTTACCTCATCGTGCAGAGGGCTTTACACTTACTTGGAGGACGATCACGCCCCATATCATTGCAATCAACACTCGGGGATTGGATAATAGTTCCATCTATTTTATTCCCTTGGAATTGTATAATGGCTCACTTTGCTTAAAACGGCCACAAACAATAAGTCGAGCCTAAAAAATGCATGTGCTCACACATGTTAACATCCCAAGGTAAGATGGGAACTTGAATACATGTGTCTTTCCTACTCCATAAGAGTTATAGAACATGACACAAACTTTAACTCTCACAAGAGTGTTCTACACGTCTTTTTTCTAGAACAAGTGTTTCATGTCATCTACAATTCCATGTGCTTTCCCAAAGCTTGCAAGCAAAACACTTCTAAGAACTTCAGAAGCTAGGTCCATCTCAACTCAATGAGCCACAACTTCAAAAGAAAAGCAAAAAGTGAGTAAAGGAATAAGGAAGAGAAAAAGATAGAATGAGCATAACTCAAAAACCTTTCTGTAACTTCCCAAGATCAAGGAAGGATCATTGCACTCAAGCAATAACAAGCTACTCTTTTGTTCCTGAGAGGCTTAATCTAGCACCCTATAGGGATGATATTAACAGTTTTCGTCTCCTAAAAAACAGTGTCATCATTCTAGAATACACCACATATAGCTAATTCTTTTATCTGGTAATACGATGTAAAGTGTTTGTGACTTGTTGCCTCAAACTAGTGTTCCCACTTAAGCACAACATTTCGTAATTTATTCAATAAACCCTACAAGAAAAGGGCAAAGCAATCACAATAAACAAGGAAGTGTAGCACATTTCATATCCTACAATGCTAGGATTTACATACAAAGTTCCATCCTAGCATGCTAGGATTCGCAAACAGCCTCATAAGCTTATGCATCATGATTTGCATAAATAATCCGATATTGAGATTTGTATTGAACATCACAGGATCTATGGAATGCTTATATCCTGACGTATTTGGGTTCACATGCCTATCATGACCTATTAAGATCCGAATGACATGATATGTGTAGTGCATCTTTCGACATACAAAACGGCTATATGTGCATCCCATAACCATGCTAAAATGGCAAACACCCCTTCAATTTTCTTTATCAAAGTTTCCTTTCTAAAGAGCATTTTTCCTCAAATTTTTAAGCAGAAGGAGACTGTTAATACTCAAATCTTCAAACCAGTGGCGACTGTTAAACATTAAGTTTTTAAACTGGTTAGGAATGTTAAATCATAAATTTTTACTAATGGAGACCGCCAAGCCTTAAATTTTTTCTAATATCAGTAGAGATCGTCAAGCCTTAAGATTTTCACAAATGAGTCTTAAATTTTTACAAGTATAAGATCTTTAATTCTCAAAGATTTTAGAACCAATGGATCAAGTCTTAAAATTATTATAGATGTGAGACCATCAAGTCTAAAATTTTTACAAGTATGAGATCCTCAAATCGCAATTTTTTTAAGTCTCAAGTTATACGAGTATGAGATCTTTAAATGCCAAAGTTCTCAGAACTGGCAGAGATGATCAAACCTTAAAATATTTACAAATGTGGGGCCATCAAGTCTCAAATTTTCACAAGAGTTAGATCTTCAAATCTCAAAACGTTTAGAACCAGCAGGGATCATCATGCCTCAAAATGTCGACAGATTTAAGACATTCAAGTCTAAAAGTTCTGCAAATTGAGATCTTCGAATCTTAAATTTTTGAAGATTCATAGAAAACATCAAGCTTTAAATTTTTCTAAATGAGACACCATTCAGTCTTAAATTTTTCTGAATCAACGAAGATCATGAAGGCTTATATTTTGACAAATGTAAGATCTCAAGTCTCAAATTTTTCAGAATCAATGAAGACCATGAAGGCCTGAATATTTAACAGAAAATAAGGCCTTCAAGGCTTATATTTTTATAAATTGTTGAGACCTTCAAGCCTCAAATTTTTTTCTTGATAAGATTTGGGACTTACGGGCCGACGTGTGGACCTCGAACCATTTAAAATCATGCATCCCTTCAAATGCCTTTCTGCTCTTGATAGGACCTGTGTTCCTAGGGGCAAGGCTAGTCCCCAAAAGTATTCTTATATTTACTCTTGCATCTGCTACATTTTGTATGACATTCGCGAACTTTGCCCTACATTGTAATGGCTTCGACCAAAGTAGGGGCTCATGTAAGCACAAAATTGGTGTCGTTAAGATTTCAAACCAACTCTATGCTTACATGTTTTGTGCTTCTTCTCATTGTTATGACAACTGTCCAACCGGCCATTGTTGAAGCACCATTATACAGGAATACTTACCNNNTAATCTTTAGACAAAAAATATATTTCTTTATAACAAAAATTCATAAAAAATATTAAAAACCCAAAATATTTCCAAATAATCTTAAAAAGGAAGAAAACTCAATTTCAAAGCAATTTGTAGGCATAGTACTTGAATCTGTGACCTAGAGCATGTTATAATGGGAGAAAGCTCGATTGGAAAGTGCAATGCCTTATACTAATGTGCTCAAAAGCAACATGAAACATAGCCTAACCCAAAGTATGAGGTAGGGGTATGGTTCCAAATGCTATAAAGGCCCAAGGATAAGTTTGAAGCCCTAATAGCTACCACTAGATACATAATCATCCGAATAGTACCTTATAAAGTTTTAAGTAGGGTCGAAGTGTACTTGAGTTTAATAACTGACTTTTCATTAAAAGAGATTTCCAATGATATATCATAAGCTCAATTCCGATAAGCAATGGAAAATTAGGTGTCCAATAGCGAGACGTGTGCAGAAACTTACACTTCTGATCTATTTTGACAATAGATCCTTCCACACTTCTGTAAAATTCATAAAACATTATCCATTACAATCAATACTTAACAAAATTTAAAATGACGAAAGAATCGTGTCAATTAGCCAACATATGAGAAATTTATGGCTCAAAAAATTTGATCGTGTTGTGTTGACTGGGCCTTAGCAGTTTTTGCTAGGTCCCTAATCCTAACATTAGGTATGCATTGGCCTACTTTGTATGAATTAGTGCACATTTCACATGGATTGCTCAGTCAATAGCCTACACCACCACCAAATTAGGACAAAACTGAATTTTGATTGATGAAAATAATTTTCATTGAATTTACTACATTAGATTTGATCTTTTTGTTAGTAAAGTCATCCCTCAGTCAAGTGCGCTTCTTTCACTATAAAAAGGGAGTCTCCCCCTCCTTTTCTCACACACACCACATCCTCTATAACATTTTTCCTAGAGGAAACTCAACAGTCTTCCATCATCACCATTCACCACCTCGGAGAAACTCTCTCCCTTTCTCACTGTACCCTTTCTTCCTTTCCACAAATATATTTTCAAGTAGCTAAATTATGCCTAAAGTCACACCCAACATATTCAATTGTAATAGATCCATCCTTCCCTAACATACTTAGAGAAAGGAGATTAAGGATTGCTATTTTTCCAACTGCTTGGATCATGGTAGGTCCCGAGGGCTATTAACAAAGAAAATAACATGTCTAAAGCTTTCTTTATGTCTTGCATCAATAGTCACATTCTCTTCGGTCCTCCATGATAGGATGTTTAATATTCATTCCTTTGTAGATACAATACAATATTCTGGTGGCTTAATAAAACTAAAACACTTTTCCATCCTAGCACATTTCACCACATAACATTGTTGTGAGAAAGCCCATACAATACATCCCTCTCGAAAGAAGGCGAGGTGTGGGGAAGAACAATGGAAAGCTGGTTAAGCCTCTGAGAGCCCTAAACTCCTTTTTTAGTTCTCATCACGGGCCGATACCATCAGTCCGGGTGCTTTTAAGGGGTGGTTGGATGGAATTGCAAAGGTGGTAAAGGCGTAGGTTAACAGTTGCTGGATAATTTTCTAGTGCATTCTAGCAATAACTTTAGGGGGAACAATGGTGGGTTGCCATGGGAAGGACAAAGGTAGAGGTAGAGGATAAGGTCGCTGCTAGTCTCTGATGGATAAGAACTTTTTTAACAATTTTTTTTTTTTT
>NCQS01125764.1:0-14079 GCA_002740445.1 Pachycereus pringlei | reverse complement strand
CTTGTGAAGGGCCCCTACCTCCATGGCCTACAGTGGTAGGAAGACCATAAATGATGAGTAAGAAGGAAGTTAACACCTGTGGCATAATAGTTACTGGAAGTCTCTTTTTAAGTTTAAAGCCATTTTGTGTATTGTTTTATTCGAGTGCCACTTATTCATTTATATCTACCTGCTCTGCCATGCAATTGAATCCTGAGAATATGAAGGTAGACACCGGTTATAGAATCAAGTTACTCAATGACTTTATAGTTGAGTGTCTTATCTCCTATAAGCTCATCCTTATTACTATTAGTGAAGTCACATTTTCTAAAGAGTTGATTCAATTTGACTTATCAGACTTTAATGTTATTTTGAGGATGAACTGGCTGCGTACTTATGTAGCCAAAATTGATTGTGCAAACCTCAAGGTCACTTTGAGGAATAAAAGTGTGAGAGAAGTATGTTTTTATGGGAAGAGAGAGGAAAAACCATGTCCATTATTTCTGCTATGAAAGCAAGTAAGTTGTTATGCCAGGGTTGTATTGGGTATTGATGTTATGCTATAGGCACTCAGTCAAAATGGGAGAAAGCAGAAGATATTCATATAGTATGTGAATTAGGAGATGTTTTTCCTGAAAAGTTTCCAGGACTGCCCCTACATAGGGAAACTGATTTTGAGATTAAATTAATCCCGTGTGCCCAACCTATCTCAAAAACCCCATATCATATGGCTCTAATTAAGCTTAGAGAACTGAAGATTCAGCTAGACAAGCTATTACAGTTGAGATTTATCAAACCAAGTGTGTCACCATGGGGTGCCCCAGTGTTGTTTATAAATAAAAAGGATGGAACCTTTAGGTATATATTGATTATAGAGAGCTTAATAAGATTATCGTCAAGAACAAATACCCTTTTCCTCAAGTAGATGATTCATTTCATCAACCTGTAGGAGCAGAAGTCTTTTCCAATATTGATTTGAGGTATGGATACCATCAGGTTAGGATTAAATGTGAAGACATGTTTTAAACTATGTTTAGGACTAGGAATGGTCACTACGAGTTCACGGGATGCCCTTTGTCTTAATTAATGCCCCGTGGCCTTTATAGATCTCATGATTAGAGTTTTCAGACCCTATTTAGACATGTTTGTGGTGGTGTTCATAAATGACATCATGATATACTCTAATGATAGAGATCAACAAACTGTTCATTCGAAGACAGTGTTGCAGACCTTAAGGGAACATCAATTATATGTCAAATTGAAGAAGTGTGAATTTTGGTTAGAAGAAGTGGTATTTTGGGACATGTAGTCTCTAAAGAAGGGATTAAAGTTGACCCCTAAAAGGTGAGAGCAATTATAGAGTGGCCAAAGCCCACCAATGTCACTAAGATTCGAAGTTTTTCGGGCTTAGCTAGCTATTATTGAAGGTTTGTAAAGGACATTTTGAAAATAGTCTCCCTCTTGACTAAATTGTTGAAGAAAGCCATTATGTTTGAGTAGATGAAGAAGTGTAAAAGGGCATTTTAAGAGTTAAGACAACGATTAACTACCACCCGAATCCTAACTTTACCGGTGGAAGGCAAGGAATACGCCATCTATAGTGATGCATTAAAGAATAGGTTAGGGTGTGTCCTGATATAAGAAGATAAAGTGGTAGTTTATCCCTCCCTACAGCTCAAGCCTTATGAGAAGAATTATTCTACCCACGATTTGAAGCTAGCAGTTGTGGCCTTCATATTAAAAATTTGATGACGTTACTTATATGGAGTACCCTATAAGCTATTTACAGACCATAAAAGCTTGAAGTACACTTTCACTCAAAAGGAACTCAATTTGAAACAAAGGCATTGACTAGGATTACTTAAAGATTATGACTTGTAAATTCAGTATCACCCAAGAAAAGCAAATGTTATGGCAGATGCCCTGAGCAGGAAGGCACAACATAGCTTAAACACTGTAGTGATTATACAGTTTAACCTCTTAAGAGAGCTTGAGCCATTAGGTATTCAATTAGTATCGTATGGGCAAGCAGGTGTTCAATTGTCAACACTTACCTTACACCCCTCCATAATGGAGGAAATTCGAGTGAACCAAGAAAGTGATCCTGAGCTCCAAAGAATAAAGCAAAATCTTGAGAAAGGTTAGTCAACTGGGTTTATAATAAAAAAAGATGGGACCTCGCAATTTCAGAATCACGTATGTGTACACAAAAATGACAAACTAAGGAAGAATACCTTAAAGGAGGCTCAAAATACCTAATACTCGATGCATCCAGGAGGCCCCAAGATGTATGGAGACCTCAGGCAATATTTCTAGTGGAATAACATAAAGAGAGAAATCATAGAATATGTAGACAAGTGTCTTATTTGCTAGAAGGTTAAAGTCAAGCATTAGCATCCCATAGGTGAACTACAGCCTTTAGAAATTCCCACTTGGAAGTAGGACTCCATCTCAATGGATTTCATCTTTGGATTACCTTTTTCTGCTTCAAAGAAGAATGTCCATTGGGTAATAGTTGATTGACTCACTAAATCTGCCTATTTTCTGCCAATTAAGGATACCTGAGGAGTTGAAAGACTAGCCCAGCTTTATGTTAAGAACATAATACGATTGCATGGGATTCCATCAAACATAGTGTTTGATATAGATCAGAGTTTCAAGCCCATTTTTGGCAAGCGTTATAAAAAGCCTGTGGAACCAAATTAAATCTTAGCAACTTTTATCATCCTGAAACAAATGGGTAAACTGAAATAGTGAATCAAATTTTAGAAGGCATGTTAAGAGCTTATCTATTGGAGTTCCAAGGAAAGTGGGAAGATGACTTGCCATTGGTGGGATTTTCTTGTAACAATAGTTACCAGTCCACCATTAAAATGACCCCATTTAAAGCTCCATATGGAAGGAAATGTAGAACCTCTTTGTGTTGGAATGACCTAGACGAGGCATTGACTTTAGGCTCAGAACTAATTTAAGAAAGCATCGAAAAAATAAAGAAGATTGAAGAGCATATTCGGGTTGCTTAGAGTCGACAGAATAGTTGCGCCGATAAAAGAAGAAGGCCTCTAGAGTTCCAGGTAGGCGATAAGGTCTTTCTAAAGGTTTCGCCAACTAAGAGTATCAGGAGATTTGGAGTAGGAGGCAAACTGAGCCCCAGATATATTGCACTATATGAAATTATTGAAAAGTTGAATGCCATGCCTTACTGACTGGATCTGCTTGTGGAACTCGAACACGTACATAACGTGTTTCACGTCTTACAACTCAGGAAGTATATTCCAGATCCTAACCATACGATCGCAACAGAGCCCATCGAAGTTGTTGAAGATCTAGTGTATGAAGAACTCCCAGTATGAATACTAGATGGTAGGATTAAGTAGTTGCACAACAAGCAGATGCCCTTAGTTAAAGTGTTTTGGTCAAATCATACCTGCTGAAAAGCCACTTAGGAAACCGAGTAAGAAATGAAAGCCAAGTACCCAGACGTATTTGAGGTAATCTTACATTTTACAGCAACATTCATATGTTTCAAGGATGAAACTCTTTAAGGGGGCAAGACTGTAATATCCCGACCCTAAATCATATTTATTGATTTAATTAAGCCATGTTATTAATTTCCTTGCATATTATTATCACATTTAATCATTGCGGTTTGTAAAATTTATTTTGGGCCCCACTTTGTAATTCAGGTTTTAATATCGTAAAACTTCGGGTGAATCGATAGTAAGCCTCGATAATTATGTTTAAGAGACTAAAATTATTTTTCATGACATTACAAAAATTTAATTTCGAGGCACAAAAAAAAAAGAATGAATTTTGGATCGCAATTAGACATTGTTTCTTCCTGAGCCTAATCCATTTAAGCCCAATTTAAGGCCCAACAAGTTGATGCGCTTGATTTAGTTAAATACCATTATTTAGTCTAATTATGATTAGCACGAAGCCACTTTATGGGGTTAAATATTGGCCAAGTGAATTGAATCAAGATAAAACATCAACCAAGTAAAACACTAACTTTATTTCTTCCTCTTCTCTGTCCACCTGACTACTGCCTTCCCCTTGTTTTGCTACTACACTACTGTTGTCCCAGCTTGCTGCCACCACCTATAGCTAGCCTGGGCATCCACCAGTGCTCTGCCACCCCCCTCTGCCATTAGCCACACCTACATCTTTGAAACCCACCTCAATTACTCTCTATTTATTATACAAGTGAGGTAATCTCAAACCTTTGTCTTGTTCAATTTTGGTTTTTAAGGATGATTTGATTATGGATCATGTTTTGTTGGTATAAATGAATGCTATTTTGATGTCTATTTTGTTTGGATAAGTGAGGAAGTGAAAAGTCTCGTGAAAAGTTGAAACCATGCATGATCATGTGAGTTTTATGTTCAAGGTTAATGAACTTTGAGTTTTGATTTAAATTTGCAATCTTTGACATAAAGAGTGAATATAATGTTGTGTAAGATGATTTTGGATGAGTTTGGATGTAAATTTCAATTGAGTATAACCTAGGGTTATATGATCATACCTGATCTAATTTGATTTTTGAATAAAATGTGCTTATGTGGATTAAATTAGATGAAAATTGGAGGTTGGTTTTGTTAAGGGCTTAAAAGAATGATGTTACACGAGTTTTATCAAAATTAGTGGATTACAGAAAATCCTAAAAGTGATCAAAAGAAGTTGTTTGCATTGATAATACAACAAAGTGAGTTTATGGGAGCTTTTTTTTAAAGATGGTGTGCATAAAAGATTAATAATACAGGGGTCAGTTTGGGAATAAACTGTTATTAATTGGTGCATCTAAAAATTATGATTTTCGGTAGGTAGATAGCTTAATGCGTTATCTTTCAACGATCTCTAGAATTACTTATTTTTGAGTTTTGTGGACAAAGTTATGATGGATTCACGGAGACTGCGCAAAATAAATTGGAGCTGTGCACGATTTTGTTTAAGCTCAATTTTAGAGGTCATGTGGTGCCAATTGTTTTTGCATTATGAGAGAAAGTGTTGCAAGACTTATTTGCCATTGAAACTATTAATCCTCTACTTTATAACATAAATTATTTCCCTTGATCCATTTTTACTCTAAATTATCTTGCCTTGGTTTAAACTAAATTACCAAAACCAATTTAATCCGAGTAACCTTTTATAATCAATTCCTACTAAAGTCACCAGTTATGAGAATGAGAATTATTTACCAACTATGTATATCTGCAATGGCAAATCTGAAACAGAATCGAGGCCTGGTTTATCATTTTTCTACTATGCATAAATATCATCTATTAAGATTGCAATAAAAGCAATAAGTACGTTGATTGCTTATATCTTTAGAAATCATTTATCAAAATTACAATGTTTTGATAAGTACATTAATGAATTAGTTTATGTAGTGATTTACCACATAACTAGTGACCCCATCAGCTAACATCTTTAAGGCTTTTCCCCTTCAATTACCTGCACGACCTCAGGCTAGGTCCTCCGATTAGCTTGGCAGGTGTACACCTATCTACATATTGTATCAGTTCTCAAGGGTTCACTACCAGATAATAACTAGCATTACAGTTTTGTATTCATCTCATTCCCTATTTTAAATTAAAATAGATTGTAAAGTGGGCCCAATCGATGTTTCAATGATCATTTAATAAAGCAGGAATGCATGGACTAAGCTTCAGCTCACATTTCAAACTGTTTGCTATGTTTTATTTCAGGTAAGTTGTCAATGAACCGACCCCATTCTGGCAAACCAACTGAGGATGAAGGGACCCTGGCCGGATTAGTAATGGTGTACTGCACTTATGTTTTTGGAGATATATTTTGAGTTATCTTGTGACTAGAACCGTAACAACAATGGTGATTTGCCTCCTATGATGTATAAACCCTATGTTTGTTATCATCTACATGTGTATGATTTCGGATGGTGTTGAACATTTATAGGCCTATAGGCTGAACTACAATATCTCTATTGTACTTGCTTTAAGCCTTATCCTTTTTAGGACGATGATAACACCTTGATTATTGGGATTATCACTTCTAATCAAGAGAATTATTTAAGAAACTATAAACAGTGAAGCATGTTCATTTTGGGGTGTTAAATCAACCTTACATGCCCTTTAGCATTCTTGGGTTTGAAAACACCTAAAGTACTATGAACTCATGTCCTCTTTAGTGTGTAGTACTTGTTGATAATCCTTAGGAGAACTTTCAAAGCAATGAGTGACTCTCCTAGTCCATACAAGTTCATTGAAGATCTCAACACACTCATCACAAGATAACTCAAACTCATCACATTCAAGAGATGTGTCACTTGTGGCTTGATCATGCTCATAAAGGCTTTCTCTTAACGCCATTTTGAGGGACTTCAGGACTAGTTCTTTTGGGATTTCATCCTCAAGTGCTTGGTGAGATAAAGGTTCCGCTATCTCACTTATGTTTGAGTTTATAATTAGTGAGGTAATTTGAGGCTTGCTCTTACTAGTAGGACACTCTTCCTGTGTTTCACTCTTATAGGGGATTTTCTTACTTCCCTTCCCTAGTTTAGCTCTTAGAGGTTTAAGCAGAGGTAAAGGGGCTAATTTGAGGCTTTTGCCATTGTGTTTGAGTGAAAGAGGATTAGCATACCCATTATAAATTATATGATTATCATACACAAGGCCTACCAAGTAACGAGTGACATGCATCTATAGGAAGGACATCACACAATGTGTCACCATAACAAAGACCAATTGAGAATGAAATAAGAGCTTGTCGTAAAGTGATTACCTCATCATTCGGTCCTAACTATTGAAGAGAGTACAGAATGGGATGCTCTTTAGTGGGATTTGTAGCTTATCGATAAGTGTTTTAGAAGCCCACATTGATGCAACTTCCACATCTATGATTAAGCCATAAACCTTACCTCAAATGTGCACCTAGAGTCGAAGATTTGTTCCCTTTAGCTATAATGGGTTGTAGGGACATCTTGATCAATAATAATTTTCCACCATTGGGACTCACCAAGGTAGTGCCATCATTCTTTTCCTTTTCTTCACTTGATTCTTCTTCAATGGCTCAAATCTGTTCTACCTCCTTAATGGTAAGGGTCTTTCTATTAGGACAATCAGCTTGAAAATGCCTGAAACTATGACACTTATGACACTTCTTTCCTTCCAACCTTTTAGGTGCCTCAGTAGCTATTCCCTTACCCTTGTTAAAAGCCATGACTTGTAGGGGTGGGGTTTCAATTTCAATGTGAGTGGAGGGGCTTTTGGCAAGGGAGGTGTGAAAGGGCATTCTACCCCTAAATTGCTTCTCAATTTTTATAGCTAGGTGGCATACAATGTCAAAGGTTAAGTACGGCTATGATTTCACCTTGCTAGCAATGCTAGGAGATAACCCCTTAATGAACCGAGCAATCTTAAGCTCGGGGTTCTTCATCCAATCCAACCCTCATTTAGAGTTGTTCAAACTCCCTAATGTATTTTTCCATCTTCAGATTCTCTTAGTTGAGAGAGGCAATCTTGAGGTAGAGTTCTTTTTTATAAGAAAGGGGTAGGAACCTCTTATCCATTTGCTTTTTTAGCTTAGACCAAGTTTTGATTTTGAACTTGGCTTCTCTAACCCAGCTCTCCATCAAGTGCATATACCATAGTGAAGCATGCTCCTCCAATTTATGAATGGCCAGCCTGAAGGCCTTCTCATTAATATACTCTTTGAGCTCAAAGATCCTTTTTAAGGCTTGAACACAATCAAATAGAGCTCATGGTTAAGGTTGCCATCAAATTTTGGAGCCTCAATTTTGAGATCCTTAAGGTCATCCCTGGGATGCCTTCTTCTTCTAGGCCTTTCTTCATCACCACCAAAGTCTTCATGAGAAGAAGAGTATTCAATATCAATGGGGAAACATCATAGCCTCTTCGGCAAGGGTTTCATTATGCAGATTCCCTTACTTGTCCAACCTCTTGACTGAGCTTCCTCACTTGCTCTTGAAGCTCAATAATGGCCCTGCCTATGTCATAGGATTGCTCAGAGAAATGTTCTTGCGGTGGAAGACATCTCCATTACTGGCCATGGTGGTAGTTGGTAAGGTGAAAAGAGGAGAAAGGATAGAAATAGGGGAAAGACAGGTGTGCAGAAGGGGCACCGGCAAGAGAACAATGAAGATGAGGTGGCACGGTCGTGCTCAACGGCACGGGCCATTGTCCCAGATCTCTAAAGTAGGAATTAGGAGTGCAAGATGGGGGCACAGTCACGTCTGGCAGCACCGGGTGACCATGTCAAATTTTTGGATCAAAATTCCACAGTATAGGATTTTGGCAAGGGATGGTACTGCCAAAATTCTAGTTTTGTGTTTTAGGGGTTTTTTTTTGGGAGTTTTAAGGATGTGTTTAGGTTAGGGATTGTGTTTATGCTATAATTAGAGTTCTTTACAGACTAGATAAGAGATTTAGAGAGGGAGAACTAAAGGTAAAAATGACATAGAAAAAGGCAGAAACCATAAGCAAATCCAACACATAGATTGATGGATTTGATGCTTACCAAGATGTAGGAACTTTTTGCTCTAATATGAATTGATCCATGTTGAATTTCATTTACCAAATAAAAGTGAGAAATCTATGTAGGTGAACCCAAAGGAAGTTAAAGATCAATCTTCATAAAAATGAAGAGAGAGAAAGAATCCCCAAATAAATGAACTCCTCTAAGGAAAATTTGATCAATACTTGAGATAGGGAACCAAGAAATAAAGCAAAGAGGATATATCTAGGCTCAAGGATAAACCACCACCGAGATTAAATCAACCCATCCTATAACCTCTAAAGTCTTAGCACGAAGGATTAGATTAAAGGAATGAACTTATATTGCCACCCTCTTAAGAGAGAGAGAATTTGAGATTTCTTTAGAAAAGCACGAACCTACAAGTTCCCATACCATTCAACAAGTCTGAATTTTCATAGAGGTAGTTAGGGCTATAAATACCCAATTGGGAGGGGGATTAGCTGTTATATTAGTGAGGCAAGTGGGCTAAGAGGGGGCTTATAAAATATTTTAGAAAAATAAATTATGATGCTAAGATAATTATAATTAAGATGAGCTGTGTTTTTTAGGATTCATCCTCCATCTTCAAGAGAGTTTTGAGAAGGCCCTACTCCGCCAATGGAGGTGTCGTCACTTGGAAAATCTTCCCTTGTGTGTATAAAATCATCCCATGCCAATTAATCTCCAATATTGCAGCCGTATCCTCCTCACTTAAGCCCATAATTTGAACCATGCATTTCCCAGCCCTGGACTGACCCTTGCTAGGTTAACAGTTTGTAACTTTCTTAATACTCATAATTTAGATGGGACTCAAGGCTTGTCGTAAAATAACTTCTGCGACTTTCCATCCATGTATAACTTACAAAATTTGGAGCCCTTTTTCTTGGTCAAAATGGAGCTAGAAGAGAGGTGCAGTGCTTTGCCCAGAAACTGAAAATGAGCTAATGAGGTGGTTTTAGGAGGATAGGGTGGCTAATCTCCTTATTTATGGCTACTAATTGCCCAACCACCTTTCCTAAGCTTACTTAGACCTTCACAAGGGTTCTAAGTCAACATTGAACTAGGAGGACCTAGGCCTTGGCCTAGTGTCAACATTGAGCATACTTGGTTCAAGACCCCTGCTTGTAAAAGCAGATCCAAGTTTGAAGTTTGCTCTGCATCAGGGACAGAGACTGCAGACGTGGTTGAGAATCTAGTCTATGAAGAGTATCAAGTGTAAATTCTAGATTTTAGAGCTAAATGTCTCATTAAAAGCATCCTCTAGTAAAGGATTGAATGCCTAACCACACTTCATCCGAAGCCACATGGGAGACAAATGCAAACATAGGAAATAAGTACCTATACTTATTTGAGGTAAATCTAAAATTTCGTTAAAATTTGCAAGCTTCAAGAAAAAAAAAACTTATTTAAAGGGGAGAAGGCTGTAACGGCCCGAACCTAAACCATGTTAATTATTTTGATTAATCTCCCTTTAAGAAAACTATGTTAGGTCCCACATTTCAATTTAACATTTGCCTAATTTTTGTGGTTATAGGTTGAGACGACAAAGTGGCCTTAAAAAAAAATTTAATCATGTTCGGCGTTGCATCACTTAGAAATTACAAAAAAAAAAAAAATCGAATAAAATGTGTTAGCCCATTTGTAAAAATGGTAATCATTGAATACATATGTACAACTTTGCTCGTCTGCACTTCACAAATAAAACCGTAATAATAATGTAGGGAAGAAATAAATAAGATGCAAGGAATAAATTAATTAATATGGGTAAAGGATTATAATTTTTCTAATTGTATCATGAAAAACATTATTTATAGCCAAAAATAAAATAGTCTACTACCTTAGCCCAAAATGTTCATTAATATTGAAGAAAAAGGAAAAAGCGGGATAGGAGAAAGTAATTAGAAAAATCTAGATTGGGATGAAATCCTGAAATCAAAATTTACTAAACTTTAAATTTTCTAATTAGAATTTTATTTAAAACTTAGCATTAAGAGAGAAAAAAACAAATCAACCCAAAACATATTCTGTAGCACCCCTTGTCTCGACACCGCTCTCCTCCTTGCTCTCCCTTCCTCTCTGCCAATGCCTGCAACTAGCATGCCCGTCAGACTACCACTGATGCTAGTCGGTGCCATTGCTAGTCGCCAACAACACCATCCTCACCTCTTCTTTTCTTGTCCTTCACTTGCTTGATTTCGGTGAGAAGATAAAACCCTAAATCCTCCAGCAATCATTTTCACTATTTTACTGTTAATTTTATTAGTAAATGTTTTGTTTAGATTTATAAATGTTGCTTTGTCAAATTTTTTGGACATTGATGGTGAATTTGAATTTGGAGATGCTTGGGAATCTGTGGGTGGATATGATGAGTAAGGGTTTGATGGTTGGATATGAGTTATATCTTGTTTCATTTGATATGTGAAATTTTGATGAATTTTAATTGTAATTTAATGGAAAATTAGTACGGTATGTATGGGTAATGTGTAATGTTATGCGACCATAAAAGTGGGGGCTTGAAATTGAGGTTGAGGAAGGAGTAAAGGAGGAAAATGGGTTCATTTTAGGGGTTTTGAAATTTATAAGACTAACATGAGTTTATGGCCTAGCTTATAGTAATGAAATTGTATCTAGTCATAATTTTGGCAAATGATAATGATTATGGGTGAGGTTTAGCTTGAAGTGGAGGAAAAAGATAGAGGGAAATGTAGTTTTTGGAGGATTTTGAGATGGATTTTCATAATATAACTTTTGGAGTTAATTTAGGGATTTGAATGAATTAGGCATGTAAATTTGGGTGTTAGTAATTAATGTAATTGTAAGTCTTGATTCTTATACCTTGCCCAAGTAATAACTTTAAGGGATTAAGAATGTGTTAATGATTATTTACATGTTTGTGGAATCACAAAATGCATACTCTTTGACATGGACTCGAAATCATGTGCTTGATATTGAAATAAGTTTAGTATTTATTGGTCAATTGTTAAACTAGCAATGACATTACTTCTAACAATAATTCTAACAACAATGGACGTAATGATAACTAACAATGATAATGACAATAACAGTACTAATAATAACAATGATGATGATGATAATAACAATAACAATAATATTTATAATAACAATAATGATAGTGATAATAAGGATAACAATAATAGCTATCCTCATGATATGGTAATCATTATAATATTGATATTAATAACAAGATGTGAACAATATCATATGACAAGGTTAACATTAATACTCTACATGATAAGAGTATTAATAACATATATGATAAGGATAACAACAATATTGAAAGAAAGAATAAAACTGAAGAGGGTAATTCAATCAATGTATATTCAAATAATTCATGGTGTGTGTATCAACTATAAAAAGAAGAACCAAAGAAATTTCTAATTATTTATTAAGGCGAAAAACTTAATGTAAGTATCTAAAGCTGTTTTAACCATAGACTTGTGCATTTTGAATAGAAGTGACACCGTTTTTGTCATTCCAAACCATAAACGTACATTTTACAAAAGGGAGAAAGGAATTTCAAAAGCAAAGGTACGTTTCTTGCCTATTCTCTTTGGAAACTCATATGTTTCTCAAATTATATAAATTTAACACAATATCGATACAATGAATTCATTTGAAACAATGTTTTGTCACTTAATTAAGTGGCCATCATTAGTTATCAAGTGTCATAGCATACGCCCCTCATTTTACTCACAGTGCTTCAGCTTAGGTTCTCAATTGGCCTAGCAAGTGCATACGTATCTCATTGATTACTGTAGATGTTAACAGGGTTCTACTTCTAGATAATAATTGGGAAAGAAACATTACTCACAATCTCTCTCTCCCCCCCTATTTTTTAACTAAAATGATTTGAATATATATGCCCAACCAATTTGAAAACGAAGTGTATTTACAACATAGCAATATGCATACTAGGCTTTGGCCCATTTTCCTAAATATTTATGGGCTTTCTGTTTAGGTAAGGTACCCTCCTCCTAGCATGTCATAAGGTTACAAGACGTAGAAGAGGGGCTTGATACTTTTACTGAGGCTAGCTCTTTAGACAATCACATTAATATCTTAACCATCCTGAGACCTAAAGATTTTAAGGGAGACATGTCGCATGTATGAACTTTCGGATAACTTTGCTTAATTTTGGGTCTTAAGAAACCCTTAACTAGGTTGTAATTTACATTGTAAACTAAATAGTTTTGTGAATGTACTTTCTTTTTCCTAATTTTGTTAGAGTTAATGATTGTGGAAATAATTCAAAGGTGACATGTAGTTCATAGGAGCGTTTTCCATTACGGGACGGCGGTAATGTCTCCAATCTAAAGACTTCTGCTATAATTATAAGCAATAAATAACTGGGCCATGATAACTGAGTAATTAAGGTTAGCGTGTTACAGTTGGTATCATAGCTGGCTTACAAATCACTACGAGCAATAAATAGCAGTATGTCATAAGTAAATAGTGCCATTCTAAGAAAGATGCACGAACTTGGCTTACCCTTTTTCCTTATGCAACTCTTTCTTTTAGATCGATCACCCTGGCGTTCCCTTAGACCCGTAAGCTATCAATATGTTACTGGGGACTTTGATGGTTTCCTACATTTCACTGCTACCTGCGTGTATGGTGGCCTACATGTAGGATATTTTCTCAGAGGTGCATAATGTCTTGGTTCGTACTCGTAAAGTCTTGTGATCCCTACTTATCACAGCCCCTTAGGACAAGTTCAGGTTACGGTACGATGACTTTGTGGTTATTAGGACCCGAGGCTTATTAGAGATAAGTTTGACACTCTAGAGCCATGGATTGTGATGACTATAGAATTGTTACTCACGGAGGAGTTGAAGCGGAAAGGCATCACCTATGTGACGCTACCGAGCGTCTTTCCTGCACTAGTTGTATTTCCCCCATTTCTTCCACCTCCCCCTACTTAGGGGCCACTGCCACCTCCACCACCACCAGCACCCGCATGGCCACAAAATTTGCATACTTCCCTGCTACAGTCTGGTTAGATGACGATTACCACTCATCTAAGTGTTCTGAGGCCTAGAGACATCCATGTGGTGGTGGATATACCATATTCCGTAAGCTAATTGAGTTGAGTTTTGATGAGAAGCCCTAGGTGTATGAGCTCAACCTTGGGGTTCAAAGAGGAGCTAGAGGCACAGGAGGTAGGCCCTCACGAGGAGGATTCTGGCATAGATGGGACAGGTAGCAGTTATGATTCCAAACATAAGTGTGATGATTATTCTGACCCACACTACAATTCGTCTCAGGATCGTTAGAGTTTGACGTGTTCTACTTTATGTTCTGGGCTTGTGATCTTTTGCATTTATACACAATATAGCTAGTTAAGGTTGGCATTTCTTTTACACATTGCATGTACATGTGATTTGTATAGGTTGGCTAACCTAACTAGCTATGATGATGTAAACATCCTTCTTGTTTTTAGGGTTTGTGGTAGATTTGACGAGGGCACTAACTCAATGTTCTTTTTTGTAATAAGGGGTAGGATAGAAACCCTAGCTAAAATGTGGGGTTGTACTAAAACTAGGCAAAATGAAATTCTTTGGGTGATCT
>NCQS01125681.1:0-13805 GCA_002740445.1 Pachycereus pringlei | reverse complement strand
TAGGGGAGAACCTCTTTGGGGAGAGAACTTATAAGGGGGCTAATAGATGTTTGTTGCTGCATTTGAGGAAGAATGTTAGAGGTAGGTCTATTATCTTTTCTTAATTCGGAAGCTCAAGTTAGTGCAGGACAATGAATCATCTTCCCTGAAAGCTCAAATGTAGATGGGTGGTTTACAGTGTCTAAGATTCTTGAAGAGTCCTTGATTTGTGGGTATAGGTAAGGTCTCCCCTAAGTTGAGGTCTGGTCTAGCACCTTTCAAGTCAGGAGTGGGTAGGCATTAAAGCTATGCTAATGCAGTTTGAGGTAGATGGGGTGATCTTCATAGCTCTTTCCTAAAGGGGTGGAGGTGTAGAGAGTGTGGTTCTTGGGATGTTTATGCAGCGATTCTTGGGGAAGAGCAGGAGGCCCATTATGTTGTGCATAAGGGGAAGGGTGAGTCAAAGTGTTCATCTTTAGGCAATGGAGTCGTTTTATTAGAGGACAACAATTTTTCTATTCCTCCTAGTGGGAAGAGTGGCCTAAATTTTGCTCGTCACCTCCCTATATCAACCAATTCTCGGAGTTATGAGAGCTCTTGGAAAGCTATCCCTCTTCTCATAGTAGTTCTTCCTTTTCTGTTCAGAGATTCTAGAGTCTACTTTTGATGAAGTGGTGGCATATCAATCATTTCCTTGTGCTAACCAAGAGGATTGAATTGTTTACTCCCGAAAGAAGAAGAAGAAAGGTAAGGAAAAGTTGATGAATGAAGTCAGTTCAAGTTCGTCAAGTTTGCCAGGGTGTGGAGGTGCTGATGAGAACATTTGAATTCTTTAGGTTGGAGCGATGGTTCTCATCAGCCATTTTCTCCTCATTGTGATTAGGCAAAGGTCTTTAGTGAAAGTTCTTCATGGGTGGTGGATTGCATATTTCTGCAAGAGGATGCCAGGATGGGGCTTGCCATTGAAGGCAGAGAAATGGAGTTGCTTTCGTTTTTAGTGAAAACGGAGTTGCTTTCGTTTTCTAGTGAAAATCGAGTTGCTTTCCTTTTTAGCTTCACTGGGAACCATTTGCAACCAGTGGAAGCAGTTTGTTGGATACAGGGGTAAGGTTCATGAGGAGGTGGAAAGAACATTTTTTGATGGGGATGAGTGTTAAAAAGTTATTTCTTGGCATACAAGGGGCTCAATTGTCCGATTAAGAGGGGTAATGTTAAGTGCGTGTTGCATAGAGTTTCTTATGATATTGCTATCCTTCAAGAATCTAAAAATGAAAGTGGTTAGCCGTCGTATGGTCATCAGTTTGTGGGGTCATCATCAAGTTCAGTGGCTCTTTTTTGCCATCAGTGGGTCATTCGGGAGGTACTATCATTATTTGGGATAGTCAAATTACTTTAGAATGGGGTCTTTTTCTATGTGCTACAAGTTCAAATTCTTGCCTGACAATTTTGTATGGGGTTTTATTGGGGTTTATGGTCTAAATAATCATAATGTGAGGTTTGCCTTATTTGAGGAATTGGTGACTTTTATGTCTATTTAGGATTTCCCTTGGTGTTTAGTTGGTGACTTTAATGTTTTCAGGTTTCCCTCTGAGAGATCCATCGGTGTTCGAATTTCTTTTGCCATGAATGAGTTTTCTGACTTCATTGACTCCTGTAATCTCATTGACCTTCCTTTAAAAGGTGCCAATTGCACTTGGTCTAGCCACGAGGAGGTTGTGTTATCAGGTATTGATAGGTTTTTGTTTAGTATTGATTGGGATAATCGTTTCCAACAGTTGCATCAAGTTATCCTTCTAAAGATTACTTCAGATCACTTTCTGATTCTTCTTTGGGTTGGTGAGGTTCTGTGTGCTTGGCATCCTTTCAAATTCGAAAATATGTGGCTTAAGGTGGAAGGTTTTTGTAATCTTGTGAAATCCTTTTTGGGAGAACTCAATGTGTTCGGCTCTCTAAGTTTTGTCTTGGCTAAGAAGCTTAATTTTCTTAAGCATAGACTCAAAGGGTGGAATAAGGGAGTCATGCCTATTTGGTGGACAAGATTAAGTTCTTGAATGAGAAGGAACAACAAATTGTCCCACGAACACTAGATCTTAGTTTTAAAAAGCACGCCTTAGCGCACTGAGGCGCGAGGCGACCACTGTGGTGCCTCACAGTGGTGAGGCGAGGCGAATCCTTTAAGCGCGAAGAGGCATGCGCCTCAGCAATTTCAGGCGCGAGGCGACTAAAATGAGGGCTTTATTGATCTTAATTGAGAAATGAAGCTATAGGACAGAGGAGAACTTTTGACCATTAAAATCACCAATTTTGTTAAAATTAACACTTATCTTAGTCTTGTATCATGACTTCGAGCATAATCCCTCATGCAATTGACAAACTCTAAGATTAAAAAACCCAATTTTGAACTGTCAAGTATGGAGAATTAATGATGCCAAAAGAGGGTTGAATGTCCATCTTCATATTGTTCCAGTGGTCAATCTTCACTGGTAGTGGGCTCCGGTTATCAGCTTCCTTCTTCCGTGGTGCGTGGGGGGTCGTTAGAAGTCTAGATGGGAAAGGGCCAGGCTAGAATTTGTATAGTTTTATTTAATAAAGATTTCCTGTAGTCTTAATTTGTTATATTGTGGAAAATTCTTTCCTTCTCCTTTTATCTTTTATTTAGGAAAGAATCAGTCATATTTTTTATTTTGTTATATTTTTCTGAGTTGAAGAAGCCATTTTTACTTTCCTTTCTCTCAGTTTTTTTCCTTTCCTTTAAAAACTTATAGTAAGAATGTTGTTACTTATTAGCATTTTGATTTGTATTTAAATAATATAATTTACTTTTTATTGTATTTAAGACTATTTTACGAACGTTTTTAACATTGTAATGGTTTACATTGACATCTAATTCCATATTGATGCAATCATATCACTCATTTGGGCAAAATCTATCTGTGCAGTACATTTTAGACGTTTCTGCGTAAAGGTGTGCCTCACATTTATGAGGCGTGCGCCTTCGCCTCGAGGCTCACACCTCGCGCCTCGCAACCTTTTGTGCCTTGCGCCTTTTTAAACTAAGCATTGGATGAAGAATGGTGATCACAACACCAAGTTTTTCCATGGCAACTGGCAAGCAATAGAAGAAGCTTGAATGCCACCTAGGACATTGCAGTGAATGGTGAACTCCATGTCAAGGATTTTTCAATGAAAAAGGCTATTGTTCGCTTCCATGAAAAGCTTTATCATGAGAATCCTTCATCAAGGCCATTTATAGAGAGCATTTCCTACAACACTATTGGTTTAGAGGATGCCGTTGAGCTTAAAAAGGAATTTTTAGAGGAAGAATTATGCAAGGCCATCAAAGACTTAGGCAACGAAAAAGTGCCCAGCCAGATGGTTTTAATATTGTTTTTTTCGATCATTGTTCGAGTGTTGTTAAGGAGGATATTGTGGGCTTTTTCGTTGACTTCATAAGAAAGGTCTTCTTAGAAAAGATTAAAGGCCATATTCATTAGCCTACTTCCTATAGTGGCTGGGGCGGATGATATTGGCGAGTGTAGACCTATTAGCTTGGTGGGCAGGCTAAAATGCTAGGCTAAATGCTTGCCTCGAGGTTGAGGGAATTCATTGGAAAGGTTGTTGGCCCTTGTCAACCTGCATTCACAATTGGCGCATCTAACCTAATTAAGTGCAGGATGCACTTTTTGTTTTTCTTTTTTTATCTGGCCTATAGCTGGGGATCATTTATTGGAACATCTTTTTGGGTGGAATGTAACAAAAATCCAAGGCTTTGAAAGCCTTGCTTACCTTAAGCGTAGCTATTTGTATTTGCCCTAGTTTTAAATTATTTACAACAATTCAGGGTAAACTAATTTTTTTTTTTAAAAAAAAAATCAATCGCTGATTTAAATTTTTTATTAAAATAATAGAAAAGGTTTGTCCCATTTTAGGACAAAGTTCCGGTGTCCTAAGGTTTTTACCAAGGCAAGTCAGACAGATGGATATACATCCGTGTCTTAACACCTTGTACACAAGTCCGAGCAACATAGCTGGTAGGTCAATTTTTGATGGATTTTATATATACATTACTCATATAGTTGATGAACAAGGGCTTACAGAACATTTTCCTTATTAGTTATGGTGTTCAATGTAGAACTCCATTACTCATATAGTTGATGAAATTTGAGTCTTGTGAGGTCCCTTCCCTGGCATGAACATGAACAACGATGATCCATTCCTTATTGATGATGAATTTCTTGTTATGATTTATGAAACATGTTCTATGTGAATGGGAACCTATCCATGTTTATTTGCTAAACATGAAAATAGTGAATACCTTTTGAGTGATGAACTTATATCACATAATCTTAGGCTCCGTTTGATCCTTAGAAAATTTGGTGGAGAGAAAAGTTGAAGGAAAATGTCAAAGGAAAAAAACTAGAGAGAAACTGAGTTTTTTTTTTCCCTTTTGTTTGGATTGAGGAAAAAATAAAGGAATTTGGATCAGAAATTTGAATGTTGATGAACTACTTGAATCATGTTGATGTCATCTAAGCGATGTGAGGTTGGAGAAGGTTGGGAATTTTTCTCAAACTTTCCTCATAATTTTATGAGGAAAATTTTATCACTTATTTCTAACAATTTTTCCACCTAGCTTTCCTCCATATTTTTTTTTTTCCTTTATAATTTTCTCTAAACCAAACACAAGGAAAAAAGTAACTTTCCCAAATTTTTTTCTTTCCACCAAATTTTTCAAGTTCCAAACGGAGCCTTAATGTCTTGTGGGTGAAAAATCTGTAACACCACTACCAGCGACGAATAACAATTGAGATTGATCCTACCGAGCCCAGATTTTAAAAAATCTGGATGTAGATGATGTAATTTCTATTTATGGGGGAGGCTGTTTTTCAGAGACCACCAGAAGGTTTTGGGAAGTAGATCTTAAGGGGTGAAAATGTTATAGCAAAAAGACGCAAAGGACTGACAAAGGAGCAGTAATCAACAGTAGTCATATATGCGGGGAGGATTAGTAATGTTAAAAGCTCTGAAAACAGATGGCATAACACCAGACATGAAAGCGTGTCAATAGAAGCAACATAACTGAATTCATGGCTAGCACCACATTATGATCAACAGAGAGGTTAAATAAGAACTAAGAACTAAGCAAACCTGGTATCGTGTACACGTTTGTGCTAGGTGCCTAAGTAGAGAATACTAAGCACCCAACTTCCTAGACGCGCTTGAATCATCTGAGTCTCGAATCCCGCATCTTATCCTCTATAGGGCCGCCCCCACTTTATGTTTGACCACTTCATTCCTTGTCTTACCCAATCTTGTGAGTTTGGCTAACTTGTGAGAATTTTCAAGCTAGCTCCACAGGAAACTTGAAAACTTCAAGCGTGCTTGACCTTGAGTTCACACTATAAAGCCTATAATTTTAGCTTATTGCTCATCTTAATAGGCTCATGGGCCAATCTGAGCTTCCATATACATGTAGAGTTGCCAGGAATGTACGTGCTATTATGCTTGATTTCCATCTTGGGACCTAAGTTGTCATTCGTTTTCCAACGTCCCCTTCCCGTTCCCCTCGAAGAGTTTCCCCTAATTCTTCGGTTGCATACTTGCGCTCCACCTTTCTCTTTTATCAGCTCACCAGATCCTGATCTCCTAATCCATCTCCACTTTACAATCTACACTAGACCATATAAGAAATCACTAAAACAGTTAAGTATTTTCATTCACCCCTCTTGAGGTTTTGGCAAATATTTTTTAACCCTTGAACTTTTCAAATTATTATTTACTTCCTTTACCTTTGCATAAAAAACCTCCAAAATTACAAAATTGCCCTTCATGTTTATAATTTTTTTTTAACTCCTTTACCCGTTCAAAGCTTAATCAAGCTGTGACATGATACTCTTAACATTCAATCCGATCGGTGTGGTCAGCAACGGCCACAATAGTGATCATTGAGACACTGCTAATGTCACCATGGTCCAGCAAGCCTCCCAACCCTACCCTTGCCCTAGTTTGAGCCGTTCTTCACATATAAGGATAAGTTTCTCTATCATCTCCTTATCTTTAGTTGCGCAACATCTGGCCCTGTTCAGATGAGAAAATCGACGCTTTTATCATTAATGGTGCCAATTAGTCTCCTCCAACTATGTTTTTGCCATGCAATTAACTAATCAAACCAATTTCAAGAGCATGAAGGGTATTTTTGTAATTTTGGTGGTTTGCAAATACTTTTATACAAAGGTGAAGGATGGTAAATAATAATTCGAAAAGGTAAGGGGTGTCAAAAATATTTACTAAAACCTCGAGGGGGAAAATGAAAATACCTCTTAACACAATAGATGACTAACAAAATAATATAGCCAATGCATTATTAGAAGAAAAAAGGCATCTGCGAGTGCCATGGAAGGTACTCTTTGGTGCTTCTAATTATTTACAGATTTACCTAAACTTGACAAGTGCACAATTTTGAATTTCCATAATGGTGACTATAAATATGCTAACTAACTGTTGGAACCATGTCTTGTATTTACAGTAAAATGTTGATTTATTGCTGATGATAGCTTAGAATGGACTATTGTTTCTGATAGGTCAGCATTATGTTTGTGACCTTGGAGAAAGTTGCACAGATTGACCCAAAATCATCAGATGTTTTTCTTTTGGAGAATTACGCTGCATTCCAGAACAGGTAATCATGTCATCTTCACCTTTGAAGCAGCTTTGTATTTTGCCGTTCTGTTCAGCATGCTGATTATGAGCAATTATTTACAGTTTATATGACCTTGCAAATGTTGTACCAACTCTAGCAAAGTTCTATCACCAAGCAAGTGAAGCGTATGAACAGGCTTGCACACGTCTTATAAGCATGATTATTTACTATGTAAGTAAGCCAACTTTCTATTATATTTCCAACATTTTTTTTGTGGGAAATCATTCCCAGACAGTATCTCTGCCTTTCTAAATAGCAACGAGCAGATTTTAGCAAATCTGACTCTTTGTTTTTTTGTTTTTATTGCAGCAATTTGAACGACTTTTCCAGTTTGCAAGAAAGATTGAAGATCTGATGTATTCTATTGCACCAGAAGAGGTGAGCACATGACATGTGTCACATTGTATGCAACGGCAATTGCTGACTAGTTAGAAATTTGCACGCCTTTGGTTGTGCATATGATGTCTAGAATTTTCTTCAGACACCAGAATCAACCAGATGTTGTAAGATGAAGTTCTTGTCTATGGTATCGGGCATATAAACAAATGCAGAAAGTAATGTCAAATTTTAGGACCTAGCTACGTGACATATGGAAGAAGCTATTCTAATTTGAAACAAACGATCTGATAAATTGTACTCACAAAGTGATAAAATACAGCCTCTGTGAATTAGCATCGGATCTTTGTGAATCTGAGCTTCATTTATAGAGCAGGTATAGGAACCATAGAATGTTACTTCTGAAAGGTATGTGACACAATTTTGTGCCCAAGACAAAAGATCTAGTAATTTCTGGCAAAAGTGTTGTCAAATGACTCAAATCCATAGTATTTCCTGTCTTGTGTTTTTGATGAAGAGAAAGATCTGACTGACTTAGATCAAACTTGGCTATCAACATCAGGTGCCTCTTCAAGGGTTCATTGTGCTGCCTCTTCTAATTGCTGATTAAAATTTGTGCCCTTCAGAAATATGTGCATATGTATATGTTAAACAGTTATTTACTTTCTTAATCTGAATGCAAAGTCTATCCTCAAAGGTGCCATGTATGGCTGTTGTTTGCCATTACCCTGCAATTATTTGATTCTGCCAATACTATATTGTTGGTTTTGTTAGCCTACTGGGTTTGGCTTACAATATGGGGTCTAGACTGCATCCTGCACGATTTATGTGCCATTTTGTGATGTTTATATGGTGAAATTGTGAGTGAATCAACATTCTTATACAACCTCCATCCTATATTTAGACCACACACACCTGAACCCCGATCCAAACATAGCAACCGGCTGATGGCTTTCCACTGGTGGTGGTTGTATGTGCAATGACATTTGTTGTCTCTCAGAGTTTCTTTCAGCTGAGTTTTTCATGGACTTGGAGTGATCTTTTCTATCTATGTCCTGCCTTTGCTGCATGTTTTACTTTTATTTTTATAGCTGATGAATTTTGTCCACCTATGCGTGGATATCAAGAGTTTTAATCGTGGTATATCCTAGGTATCAGCACATATTATGACATAATCATTTGCCAGCTGTAGTTCTTCCTATGTGTGAAATATAACTGAGGCGTACATTTTGTTGGATGCCTCTAGACATCAATTAGAGTTCGCGTAGGAATATAATTTGTAACAAGTTAGGAATTAGAAAAGTATATTAACATGTACTTTACACAAGTATATCTTCTATCAGTATGAATTATTTGTGCATCAACAATGAACAGGCAAGCAAGAATGGGAGAAAATGGGTGTCATGTCAGCCCATTTTCATTTCCTGTTTGTCAAATTGAAAGAAAATAACAAAAGGTTGTTTGCAGAGAATTAGTGCCCAATCTAATCTGTCTATCAATTTCAGATTCCCTTTCAGATTGGCATGTCAAAATCAGATCTAAGGAAAGTGTTGAAAGCTAGCTTGAGCGGGGTAAGCCAATAAAAAATGATGGTGTTGAAATGACTAAAAATATTTGAATCTTGGTTATGCTGAAGTTGGCATGTAAGTAAATTTTTTACATGATTCAGGTTGACAAATCCATTCAAGCAATGTATAAGAAACTGCAGAAATACTTGAATTCAGACGAGCTGTTACCCTCTCTCTGGGATAAATGCAAGGTGCGTAGAACTACTTATGAACCCGGTTTTCTGTCTTAGAGTTGGTGACTTTTCTTTTCCCCGGCTGAAGAACTAGTGATATATATTAAAGCACGGGGGTCTAACAAAATTCTGTGACGTGTTTTACAGAAAGAGTTTGTAGATGAAAGTAATTTATATTAAAGCACAAGGGTCTAACAAAATTCTGTAACATCTTTGACAGAAAGAGTTTCTAGACAAATATGAAAGCTTCGCTCAACTCGTTGCCAAGGTTTACCCCACCGAGAACATCCCCGCTGTAACAGAAATGAGAGATCTTTTAGCCTCCATGTGAAAAGATTTTGTACTGATTTTGTTCTTTTAGATCTCTAGCCGGCTTTTATTTGTTTTTTTTGTAGAAAATAGCTCCTGTGGTCATCTCTTTTGTTGTATCCATTTCCTTGTTTGTTTGCGTGAAGTATTACAGGGTACCTAAATTTCACATTTATCATAATAAGTTATTCATTAGTTATATTCATTCGTTCATTGCGTTTTTGTTGTGCGATGAATTTCCTAGTCATAGGCGTTGATGATTCAAGAATCAGAAAGCAATTGTGATTGGAATAATATTTTTAAGCTTATTCACTGTATGTCATCTTCTATGATACGTGGACCCCATTTTGCCCTGCGGTATCCGTGTCAGATACGACACTCTGCGGATAGGACATGGGATCCTTGTCGGACCCTTATCCAAACTCTAAAGCAGTAAGGGTGAAAAAATTAGGAAGATATGGTCTTTTTTTTCTTCGTTCATTATTATTTTAATGGATTTTTAATGTTCAACTAGTTGGGAAGTTGACAAACTTGTAACCATTGAAATATTCTAAGAAGATTAACTCGAAATTGCAACTTCTATATGTAAAATTATGAGTCCTCGTATCCGTGTCCAAGTTTTGAACGGTGTCCCCGTGTCCTAAAATTAGATCTTTGATGAGTCGGACACTCGGATCCGTACCCGTGTCCGGCACCTCATATCTGAGTCCATGTAATATAGGTCATCTTTATGCTGTGCTTGCCAATACTTGTTTTGCCACGGTGCCACCTATTTCATACATTTCAAACCTATTTGTAAACAACATATGCTATCTGCAATAAGATAAAGAAGGGAAGGGCCACAAATTATATAATCATCCTGGGAGCACCGCTGTCTGCGTACTCCCAGTCCGACATTATCCATGTATACGTAAGTATTACCTGCAGTGCTATGTAAAACAGAGGAGTGGCACGGTGGTGGCACTCTTAGTTAAGGAGGCAAATGGTGAGGGGATCCAATTTTTCTGCATGCACGTAGACCTAACAAACGGGTCATTAAGCTCGGGTTAAGTTCGGATCGGGTCAGGTTAGATTCGGGTTGATCAATTTCAATTAAGGTTTGAGTGTTCAGGTTAAGTTTGGTTTGGGTTAAGCTCGAGTTGATTGAACTCGGTTCGGGTTCAGGTATGGTTCGGGTTGAATTTGGATCAGGTCAACTTAGGGTGAGCTAGGTTCAGATCGGGCTTATTTCTTGTTCTGGTGAAGCTTGGATCGGGTCAAAGCTGGTTTGGGTAGGTTTCGGTTGTGAGTTCGAGTTAATTTGCGGATGGGTAGAAATCGAATCAAGTTAAGCTCCAATCAGGTCACTTTTAGGTAGATTTATATTTTAAACTAGTTCAAGTTATAGAGTTTAGTATTTACACAACTACAAACCCAAAGTATTATTTATTTATGTAGTGGATCATTGGGTCGATGCCTCATTTTTGAGATTGAAGAAAAGCCCAATTGGTAAATTGATTTAGACAAATTGCATTGATACGTCGATATATCGTACGAGTTATGACTCAGGCTAAACCTATTTGCATATATGTAATAGAGAGGGAAGTTGCGATGGGTAAGACTTCAAAGTATAAGCCTAAGTGAATTAACCATTATTTACTTTAACCAACCACTTTAACTTATTTGGACCTAAATCTGACTCTAAATTTAAATAAAATCAAATTGAAATTAGACAAATTCGAAATTAATATGATCCAACTTTTAACGTAGTCAAACAAATTGAGAAACATGGTCTTTTGAGAGAGAAAACTAAGGGCTCGTATTTAACCTACCAATTCAATTGACATACACATTTGTTTGACTCTAAATCTCGCATTAAGCCTAATTGCAGTAGACAAATTCAAACTAATACAATCCAAATTGAGTGTATTTACATGGATTGAGAGACAAGAAGTTGTAAAATATAAGACTAAGTGAACTGGCTCGTATTTAACCTATTAACTGTCATTCTGTCAAGTAGAAACTCAAGTTTAACTGCTTAGTTTCAAGTTTTAGCAACATTGACATTGATTAATAAATCAAAGAGATGCACTGTAATCTTTATCACGGCTCATACTTTGTTATCATTCATACTTAAGTATCGTTTAGTTGTTAGTTTTTACTTAAGTTATGGCCATCCTTTGTTACGGTTTGGTTCGGTACCATTTACAATCAATATCAAATTTAATTAGCAACTTTGCATTAACCTGAACTCAATCTCAAGCAGAATACGTTATACATAATTGAATTTTAGCCTAATGAATAGACTAAAATTAATAAACTGGTAATTTAACTTAATAGATTAAAATTAATAATTTAGTTTAAACTCTTAATGAGTATCCTTGTTTGAGTTTTTGAAACTAAAAATTTTTAAGCAATAATTGTATACATATTGCAAATTAATTGATAGGCAATCAAAATTTTAAAATAATGGAACCCTTTTAATTTAAATATTTGTTAATTTTCTTTACTTCTCTTATTTCAATAATTTGTCAAATTTCATTAAAAAATTGGGTCATTGTCTAGATAATATCATCATTCACTACATCATGTTTGAATTGGATTGAGTTACAATTGGGTTGGGTCAAACTTGAATTCAGGTAGGTTTGAGTTCGAGTTGGATCTGTTTGAGCATGAATCAGTTCAGGTCATTTCGGGTTTCAGGTCGAATCAATAAAGTTTCGGGTCAGTTTCGTTTTAGGTCAGTTCAATTTTGGGTTTTAGGTCAAAATTAGTTCAATGCTTTTGGATGTCAGTTCGTCTAGTTTCGGGTTGTTTGGTTCAGGTTATTCGGATCGAGACTGTTTTCTCAGGTCTACATACATGCGTAATTTTTCAATTTTCTTTGACCCTTTGTTCATTAGATTTTTCTCTTAATATCTTTTGGCGTGGTTTGTAATTCCTTTTTTCACAAAAATTCATTTTTTTGCCTTATTCTATTTTTTTTGGCGTCATTATTTGATGAACACTCGTATTCATTAAAAAACAAGCAGATGACTATTAGTATTTATTAATTTTGTGAACAATAGTTTTCTATTTTATAAACGATAGGTTTATTATTGCTCCAAGGTGTATATTGTTTTATGAAATCTATTTTCAGCGCAATGTGTTTTCAAAATGTATTCAAGTCCCTTTTAATTTAGTGCCACTATTGCAAATTCTATATTGTTCCATGGAGTATCATGTGGTGCTAGGTACGCCAAAGATAATTTGGGTGGATGCTCATATGCGCACGTCTGCAACCCTATTCAACACATGTTGAATTTTTGTAACTCATTGATGAATTTTTTTAAATTGAAGAATTTTTTTACAATCTAATGAATTTTTTAGAATTTATGAATTTTGCTAATAAGCTAATGAATTTTTGCATTACTAATGATTTGTACAACATCATTGATAAACTTATATGGCTATTTATACTTTATGATAGTGGCGCCTTATCTATTAGTGTACTCTACATTTCACTTAAATAATCAGTAGTGATGAATTTAATACAAATGTGATGAACATTTTAACTTAAATAGATATTTCACTAATTTTTCTTCAAAAAAAATTAAATTTAAGCATTTATTTATTCATGTAAAGCTATACATCAGAATCAAGTACATTAAATATTTTTACACATGAATTTATAATATTGATGAATTTTATTATAAAATACTGATGAATTTTAAAAAATATGTATGTACTTGTCAATGTTTAACCTGTTTCTACAAATATTCATAGTTCTTATCTGCGTAAGCATTTATCAATCTACTAGGACGTGACATTGAATTTTGTCGGTTTGGCTCTTTACATAAATTCATCAATGAAAGATAAATATTCATAAAGACTAATTAGGCATGTTTATCACTAAATTAATGTATATTCATAAAAAAATGAGTATTGAACATGAAATAGGTCAAGTATATCAAAAAAAAAAAAATATTCATTACTGAAACTTAAAGTTCATCAAAGCAAAAAATATTAATCACTAAAATTTAAACCTTCATCAAGAAACTAAATCAAGAAAACCCTCATAAATCACTTCCGAACACTCAATTTCAACTTCAAATTGAAAACACCAAGAGTGTTACATCATGTCATAAAAATCTCACCGCTTTTAATTAGAACAAGAATATTCATTAGTAAAATGTAAAAATTCATCAAAGCAAAATAGCTGGTAAATTCACTGAAATTCAAAAGTTCATAAAAACAAATAAATACTTATCACTGAATTTAGAAATTCATCAAATTAATCACTAAATTTTAAAAATTCATAAAACATTGCATTTCTACTTGCAAAATTGTTAGATTATTGAAGATTCATTTAGTCTCTCTTTAGCTGGATAGAAAATACATAATCAATTAAAACTTACAATGACAAGCATTGAACTAATAAATAGAAAAAAATAAATACTAGAAATTAGAGTATAGTTGAATGAGAGAAAAATTTGATCAATTGAAACAAACTCCGAAAAGGAACTGAAGAATATTTTTTTTACAATTAAATCCGAGGGGATGAGAGATATTACCTTCTCAAATTACTGAGAATCAATGCAAAGAATGTAGGATCAAATCAAAGATTTTTGTGACTCATTAATGGCATATTTAGACAGATAGACCGACACACACACACATATATAGAGAGAGAAGAATGTCAATATAAAGAGAAAAAGGATAGAGTGTGAAAATGACAAAAATGTCTGGCAATGTGTTTTAACAGATGACTTGAATCTCTCT
>NCQS01125661.1:0-13165 GCA_002740445.1 Pachycereus pringlei | reverse complement strand
TTTTTTTTTTGGTATTTTGTTATTTCTTATTTCTCCAATTTATGTGGTTGAGCATTATTATTTTATATACTTGAACAATCTGTCAAGTTGAACATTTTATTTTATTCACTTGATCATTTCTTGGATCTATAGATGCGAGACTATAATATAAGCATTGCTCTTTGGACCTTTAGATAAATTTGTTTACACTTGATTTGATCTGATAACTCTACCTCTTTGGATCTGGGATAACTGCTCAGTTTTACAATCATTAGTATTTCCTTATGCCACTGGTTTGTTGTGTTGGGCATCAAGTCCATGGTTGTTTGGAACGCTCAGTAATATTATTGGAGATAAAATTGCAGATGATGTCATCTTGTGTTGCTACCTAGTGGGTCAGTCTATGGATTTGACTTTTGCTGGTTTAGTAATTTTAGTTTTAATCATTAAAAGGAATTGAATTAACATTTAATCTAGTTTTTTAAGAATTTAATCTAGATTTTTAAGAATTTCTTTCAACCCTTAATGTTTATGTTCATTATATAAGATTTAACATTTAGCAGCTTAATTGTTTTGTTTATGCAAATTGAAGAAATGGAGTTAAACTAGAAAACTATATATGTATAATAGGAACATATTCTATTTTGACCATGCATAATCCACTATTACGTTGCCATAATTTCTCCGTCTTCAGGCATTACAAGAAATTCCATTATATTCACACTTTAATATAGATTTACTGACATTTATCATTTCAAATATTTTGTATCTATTTTTTCCTGCATTGATTTTTAATATTTGATGGAACTATTATAATTTAATTACATTTCTTTCGCATTTATCCCCTTTAGTGGGTGGGAATGTGTATTTGTTCCTATTTGAATTATAACATAGAGAAAGGGAATAAATATGCAAGTCTTAGTGCAATTATTGGTGGTTTAGCAGTTTTAATATTTATGGTTGAAGAAATTGATTCAATATTTAACATAAATTTTTAAAGGTTTCTTTAATTTCTTAATGTTTATGGTTTATGTAATTTTCTTAAGGAGTTTATGTAGTTCATTATGAATTACTAATAGATTTATCATTCCTTTAGGTTAAGTTCTCGTGATTATACAAGATATAATATTTTACTACTTCATTATTTTGTTGATGGAATGACTCCCTCTGCAAAACTACAAATATAGTAGGAGCATATTTCATTTTGACGGTGCATAATATACTCTTATGTTGCCATAAATTTTGAATTTTAAGGCACTATAGGGAACCTTATTATGTTCACACTTTGATATAGGTATATATACATGTATCATTTTTGTATATTTTTTCATTAGTTTTTTCCTGGCATTAATTTTTAATTTTTGTCCCAAAACTATCATAGTTTAATTGCAATTCTTTCAATAATGCGTAGAAACTTATGTTTGCTATTATCATTTGAATTTAGATAATAATAGAGTACTTTAGATTATGTTTCTATCATGTTTAATGTTTGTTTTAAATTCAAATGACCAATGTAGATGTATGAGCCCAAATTAGTTGGAGAAGTGCAACAAATAGAGAAATTATACTATACATACTCTTATATATCCCACAGGTAAATTACTTGCATATAGCAATGTAATTTTTCGCACACTAAACATTTTGAAGGTACGAATGATGTTTGTGATGCATGATATCAACATTGAAGAAAAAAACTAGGAATGAGAAAAGGGAACATGATTTGTACATTAACTCCTTAAGATTACACTTTTACTAGTCAGCTACAACTCCATATTCATTATTCTCCCTACCCTGGTCAATGCGATGTACATGCTACTTTGCCATACATTATCTCAATTTTAAATTGAAAAATCAGATATAAGCATTTCACACTTCTTACATAGGAGTTTATTTAATTAAATAAAATAATTTTTGACTTCTACCCTCATCTTTTAGAAAATATAAAGCTTGGTCCGGAATTTTTTTACTTTTGCCATTTTTAACCCACTATTCTTGATTATTGCATTAGCAATTTAAGATCATATTATAGGCATCTAAACTGTTGCCTTAAAAAGTTAAGGACTAAGTTGTCAACAGAAAGAAAATTCACTTTTTTTTCTCCTAGGGTGCAAATAGATGGTCCCCATGTATTTAATGCTTGTCACCATGCCAAACTACAAGCTTGGCTAAGATGCACCATAAACATAAGAATATCAAAGCAAAGGGAAGAAAAGGAATAGAGGTTAAGGCATAGAGGTTACCATCATATTTGTACCACCTAGATTATTCAAAGGATGCTCGTGATCAGCAGCTCCTCCCATGCATCCCACCAGCACAATTCTTCTTACTCCAGCATTCATAGCTATGTAAAATATCAGAATATACGCGCGGCAAAGACATGTGAAATTATTATACAGTTTGGGCATATGCAACATATTTATAAAAGGTTCTTCGTCTTTAGATGGAACTATTTACTTGATCTTCAGGTGAAACTATTTTAGGTGCCTTTTCTTTTTGTAAGCTTAGTTTTCTAGGCAAGTACTACTATTTGGCATGTATTAAAGCTACTGAAGCAAACAGTTACCAAACAAAATTAGAGTTTAAGATTACAAGGATCTAAAAAATAGTTTTGCATAGATAAATGGTATTTGCATGTAATTAATTTCAATGGCACACACATTGCCCTTAATTCTATTAAAGACATCAAACCCAAGGCCAATTCTCGATTGCCACACTTGCATTGTAGTTGACGATGCTTAGCTATTTTGTCCATATATTACATCATCTATATTGTTGTTCATCTAGTTTTAGCTTATATAATAATAATTTTGAAGATTTTTACTTGTTTTATCAACTTTTGTAGGTAATTAGTTGATCGAGCAAGTGACACGAAAAATAACAAAAGAAAAAGAGTTTGAGAGGTGACACAACTTCCTAAGTCAAATGGTAGGCCCGTGCTACAAGTATACAAAAGCAATAGTTGCAAGCGACATGGGTGGCCATACAAAACATCACGGTCATGCCAATCCTAGTAGCAATCCTGCAGGAACCTCCAGAATGTAGCATGGGCAGTCATGCCCATCAACACAACCTGTATTTGCTACGATGCCTAGGAGAGCACGTTCGTGATTGCTACAATACCTCACACATTTCTCACGGAGCAGGACATGAAGCATAGGCATATTTTGTCCTGACATGGGTACCTGTTCCATATGGCATGGCGATGTCACCAACCAAGTTATTGAACTTATTATTTAAGTGCAACTTTGCCTAGTTTTCAAGAGAGCTTATGGGAGGGCTTTGAAGGATTAGTTTGTAGTTTATGATTTTGAAAAATCCTATTATAGGAAGAATAATTAGATTAGATTTTTATATATTATGTAGAAGATTGAAGATTCCATCCAATTCAAGACTATGTTTTCATTTCTAGTTTAGCCCATGATAGAGAGTACGTTTCCCTGGATTGTGAGTTATAGGAATTAATGTAGGAGTATGCCTACAATGAGAATTGCGAAAACTTAATAAGGAGAAGAACGGTGTTTTCTGCTTAAAGAGCCTCAACGCCCAAGTTAGAGAGGGAAGTTGAGAGAAATGCTTAATTGACTTTAGCTAATTAAAAAGGGCATGACTAGCTTGAATTGCTTACCCATTGATGATATAGGGATTTATAAGAAATTTGTTAGAGATTTGGTCTTAGGACTCTAATCCAAAATGAATTAGACTTCCATCTAATCACGTTTTCTCTGAGATCTTTGCCACTCCATAGGAGGTTTATATTGTCTCTTGTCTCTTACTGTAAGCTAGGTTTAGGCATTTATGAGGGCTACTAGGCCAAGCTTTCCTTGGGATTCCCTTAGAGCTCACTCTAAGGTCTAGAGGTGAGAGTTTATGCATGACTTTAGATTTCTCCAACTGAGTTTTTCCTATGAATCAATATCCAGGGGCTAGTCTTCTGGATTCTACCTAAATCATTTACATGTTGGGGTTCAATTAACATATTGTTAACTGGATCTCAACCTTGGCAAATTAACTTGCCCTACATACCTCTTAAAGGGTATGCCCATTTCCGGCGTTACCCTAAGTCTAGGGCATCTCAGGGTTGGTTTCAACTAGGGCCTATGTAGTTCTTTATGAGTATGCCTACTTATGGGGCTACTTTAAGGTTAGTTTCAAATTCGCTTGAGGACCTAAGATCTTCTCTAAAGAGTTATCTAAATCTATCTACTAATAGATTCATAAAACTTAGTTTTTGGAATTAATTTCATAGCTAAATTTTTTCTCCATATTTTGAGAGATTTGTTATCAGTAGTAATAATCCATTTCCCTAAGATCTTTGCCTTAATATGTTAGAAATTAATTTGTTCACTTATGACTAGGCTTCCTATCCTTTCACCATTTTCCTGTGTAGTTAATAATCATTTTTCTTGGTTTTGAGAACTTATTTGATTGGAGATCTAAATTTCTTAGGGGTTTTCCCTAGAAAAGTGAGACATTGTTTGGTCTAACTTTTAGACATGAATATGTGTTAACTCTATGAGAATTTTCATCGCAATATAGCAACTTTCTAATATCTTCTCATGTTTTCAGTTTCTAAGAGTTCTTACCACTTCCTTCTTTAGAAGTTTCTTTGAGATTCTTGTTAAATTCTTGATTTAAGATGTTACACCATTAGGATTGCCAGTATATGGACTTTTTGTTGAGTTATGTCATTTCCTCATTGCCCTTTGAGGGGCTATCTATATGGGAGCTCTCTTTGGGATAATATTCCAGAGAGGCTAGAGGGAGAGTGTAGGGCACATTTGCTAGAAGATTGCTAGTTCTTGGTAATGCTAGACTTCTTCGAGTTGTTGATTCTATCTGTGAGTATGTCCAACTCAACCAGAGCATTTTAAGTGCATAACTGAGATTGTTTTAAATGCTTGTTCCACAAAGTTCATGTGAAGTAAATTACTTCCCATTCTTCCTTCTTTCTTATGGCACATTATAAAGGATGTTTACCCCCATACTCATCATTGCAAGGTTAATTTGGATCCTAAGATCTTTTAAAAACCTAGGGGCTCAGTTGCCTCTTCATCTTTTTGTTGCCTCCCATACCTCTTGTAAGGTTTTTTTCCCCCTAATGACTGTCTTCTTGAGCCCTCATGCTAATGCTCAACTGGTCCCAAGGCCTCTCAGCCCCTACTTCCTTCCCATTCGCCAGTAAGAGGAACCTAGAGTTTATCTGATTGGATTTATATCCCTTTTGGGAAGAAAACAACTAAGCAGATGAGCGGGAGCATGAAATGTAAAGGATTTCTATAGCCGCATCTGCACTTGCAAGGAGTGATAACATGAATAGGCAGAAGCACAAGAGGGTAATGGTCACATTGCTCATATTGATGCCCTACTTCTGGAAGAGGTTGAGAGACCTTGATTGATAAGGAGAGGGAGTGGCTGAAGGAGCACAGTAGAAGGATCCAACCTATTGCTAAGGAGCATGAGAAGTAGAAAGAGAATTAAAGGGATGGACTTTTACTCCCTTCTTTGGAGATCGCTCGCATCCTCTAGGAGTTGACTACCTTTCAGGAATTTGCAAGTTTCAATTTTGCTTTGTCCTCTAAGCTTCTTTTACTCCTTTTTTTAAAAAAATATTTTGGTTAAGTGTACATTGTAACTTGTAATTTTATTAGAACTAATAAAGAATGTCATTTTGGCTGATCAATATTGTTGCTTGTAATCCACTTTAAGATGCTTTTTGATTTTCAATTTTTTTCATGCTTTAGAACTTAATACTTTGAATTCTAGTTTTAGGGCTTCTTTGGCCAGATATTGAGATGTTGTGAATTCTACTTTCACAAGCCTAAACACTCATCTCTCTTCTTTCTCTACTTGAGATATTTTGTTAGGTTTCTTATGATGAGTTTGGAGAAAAATTTATCCTTACTTTCTTTCACACTTTCTGCCATGGTTCCCCCTACTTCTCTTCCCTTTACCTCCTCTATTGAAGAGCCTTTCTTAAAATAGATTTGGCTAAGGATCCTGCCTCATCTTAAAAATGAGAATATTTTATGTGAATATGAAGCTGCAATGTGGTTATGTTTTGGGGAGAGTGCATGGCCTAGCTCCCTAGATACCAGCATGACTGGATAGGGTGTGTTCAAGAGGGAGACTTTAGGAAAAGTTACATATAGAATTACTCTGGGTTTTCACATATTCTAGCCTCACATGTTTGTATGTTCATAACCTCTACATTAGATCTTGGAAATGTGAGATGAAGTTGTTATCCTTTGAGTGCCCTTACAGTGCTGGGGTGGTTGGATTTTAAGACGTATTCTCAGAGGGCAAGTGGATTCCAATAGGATTTCTCACCTTTTCTTCTTTCTAGGTATCCCACCAACTGTATGGTGTGGTCAAGCATAAGGACAGGAGGAGATTATGCTCTCACAGTCCATTTGTAGGACAAGGCTTGGATGCTTTGGCAACCACATGTTCAAGGGTTTTATAAGCTTGGCCCTAAAAAAACCTAATGCTTCCAAGTGGGTCGAGATTTTAGTGTTCAACATCATTAGCTACCAAAAAGTGGTTGATTCAAGTCTATTACACTAGGATTTGTGTCCACCCTTAAGTTTGGCTAGACGGTTAAGGTAAGATTCCAAGACTTGTGTAACTTACATTCCCTAGTCTTTTTCACTTGTTTAGGATGACTTACTTTGTAAGCGTCAATTTTTAAGATCTTATGGTGAGATTTTAATTTAAATTTCGAAAGTTTCAATCTGATCCTATAGCTTAGATGTCTTTCATTGAGGTGTTTTGTGTGGAATTATGTGTTTTCATATCATTCTTATTGTAATGACTTCATCAAGTCACCAAGCCCAACACCATCTTCCTCCTCGACTTTATTTTTCTTTTCCTTTTTAAGGATAGAAACGTAAAGTCATTTTCTAGGAGATGTCCTTCTTGCCTTCCTAATTACGTTTATTTTGCCCCTTTGTTTGGAGGGGAAGTTTCAAAGTCAATCTCATATTGGGATCAGATAGTTCTTACCTATGACTCGTTGTAATTTTGGTTTCTCTCTAGAAGTTAGGTTTTGTTAGGTGTCTCACATCTTCTAGTTTTAAACACGAATTTACCTCTTCCCCTATGATAGAAAGGTTAAGAGGTTTTAGGATAGTTATTCTTCAGGCTACAACTAGTTCCCTAGCCTTTTCTCTATCATACGGGAAGGGAATTTTGCTGGTCACTTAAGGAAGTATTTTAGGTAAGAGAAGAACTCATTCAACCTACTTTTTTTCTTGTCTCTAACACTATCTATGTTGGTTTCAAGCTTCCTCCCTAGAAATTAAGGTTCAAGTCTTCAGTGGGGTTTTGAGGTTCATTGCCAATACTTAGAAGTCTTAGAGACTTTGCTTCTCAAGGATTTATTGGATATCCTAGCCATAGAATTCATTCAGGGTCAAGATAAAAGTGCTAAACCTTGAGAATATGTTATAACTTTATAACCTTCGATAAAGTTTTAAAAATATATTGTGCACCTTTGCTAGCGGTATTTGAACTGTCTGCTTGGACAAAACTCAACACATACTTCTTGTTCTATCTTAGGCTTGGATCATAACATACTGGAAGCATCTTAATTTTTAATTCCTATATAATTAAACTCTCCCAGTGTTATAGGTCCTCACTCCAAGTATAAGATTTATTTGGCTTAGCATAGTATGGCGCTAAAAACTTCAGACTAAAAATTCAATACAAATTTAAACTAGTTGATAGGTACTCAAAATGTGCATTGTTTATGGGGTCATTTGTTAGAATTTTGTAGGGGATTATATGCTTTAGAGATTGATTTGTGCCCCTATTCCCATTTTATGCTTGGGTATGTTCGTTTGACGTGATTTATAAAATTTTAAGACCTTTTGACCCGATGTTCACCATTCTACGATGCTATTTGACTCACCACAAAATCACCCCATTTTCTTATACCGGTGGTGTCAAGAAGATGTGGAAGACAAGCCGCCATGGACCCTCCATGATAGAGGCCTCAAACCATTATGGCCTAGATTTCTATGACTCTTCATTTTCTCTTCTCATTTGTGGGTAAGAATGAGTGAGTTCATCTATATTAGGGTCTCGATTACTACTTGAAGATAATCATTCCTCGATATTCTACCACTCATGTCTCTTAGAATTCATCTATCCTCTAAAATTTAGCACAAGAGAATATTGAAGAGAAGGATTTGCAAGTCGAGGGCCTTAGGATTACAAGATGGGCTGCGGAATCTTTATTTTGAGGAGAATTGTGTTTCTTTTGCTTTCTTAACTATTTTAGATTAGTTTTAGTATGAATCATGTTTAGTTTAAACTCTTTTGGATTTACTATAATAATCATAAGTGAGCAATTTCTTTCAATCTAGAGATTTGCTAGCCAAAATGATTATGTTGGATCTTTAATTTATAAAAAATATATTTAATCTAGTCTTGTATTTTATTGGTTTATGACTAATGTTTTGCTAATTTGAGTAGTTAGTTTTAGATATTTGGGTAAAATGGGAGAAACCCATTATCGGATTAACAAAATTAGACTTAACTACTCAAGAGAGGATTGCATGTTGACAGGTAAAATTGATATTCTTGATATGAAATTTGGATAGAAAAGAGAAGCTTTGAGAAATGATAAATAGATCAGCTTATGTAATTCAATTTATTTCAAAAGAAAGGACTGAATGTTATATGATTGTCAACATTTGAGTCATCCAAACTTGAGAAAGCACATGTTTAATTCACAGATCCAACTCATTATAGGCAAACAAATCCTTAGATGCTTTCAATTGATGGATTTTTTCTTCTAGTGATTAAATGTTTATTTGGTTTAGACGAATCACCCATTAAATAATTGAATCCCCTAGCATTTTAATAGGGTAACACTCAATATATTGCATTGGTCCTTTAGGAATGATCCTTGGTTTTTACTACAACACTTATGCACTAGCGATGACTAATCAATAGTCTATATAAGTATTGAGCATGCTTATGTCAGGAATTGAGTACTCTTATTGAGCTTCTTATATTGAAGTTCCTCTGCTGCCAGCTTTGCATAGCTAGGGTTCTTTGCTAAATGGCTTCCTGTATGTCCGTGATAGGCTTGAGATGTCTCCTTGATCCTACCAAGTCTATGCCCAGGGCTCTCTTACTACCTTCACTCCATGTAGGTAGCTTTCCCATGTTCTCCCTCGTACAGTATTTCTTGTACCTAGGACATTAGAAGAAAGTCAAGGTTCTTCGACTTTAGACTGACTCTTGTCATTATTAGGCAGATATAGGTTGCTTGCCTCTTCTTTTTGGGAAGAATTTTTGGGGAGGAAGTATCTCCTTATAGGATTTAGCACTTTAGGTATAGGATCACATCATTGCTAGCATTCAACAGTTTTTCATGATGTTGACCATGAACCCCTCATCGGTCTCAAACTGTATGTGTAAAGCACAAGTTGACACCGTAGGCTTCATCACATTAAGTGCTGGTATATCCATAGTGATATTGTATACAGAGGTTGTGTCCATTACCAAGAAGTCTATGACCATACACTAGCTTCCCCCACCTTGACATGTAACCTAGGCACTCCTTTAGGACATAAGCCATGATCAATGAAGCCTAAGATGGGGTTTGGAGATGGAGATAGATCCTTGTCCGATAGCCTTAGCCTAGCAAAGCAGTCATAATACATTATGTCTTCTATATTTGCCAATATTCAGTTGTCCTAAAATACAACCACCTGTAGTTGGATCATGAGTGGATCATCCCTAGGCTCAGGTAAGGGTTGTACTAATCCAAGTGACTCCCCTAGTCCCAGGATTACACCATCCCTTCCTTGGGCCCTTTGGGGGTCACCTCAAAATTTAGTCATTCCAGCTTCTGTTGGTTTGATAGCATGTGACTGCATGCACCACTCCTCAGAGTCCCTCATCTAATGAGCTGATGTCAATTCTTACTTTCTCTAAAGTCTTCCTCTTCTTGTAAGTTCTGTCCTTCAACTAGTCATCTAGATATCCTTTCTTAGCCAGGCCCTGGAGGACTATGTCCAGGTCCTGACAATCTTCAGTGAAGTGTTCAAGATCTTTATGGAAGTCACACTACTTGTCCTTGTCTTTAAACTTAGATCTTTGTTTCATTGTCCATGTTTCATCCAATGACAATCTTTCCTTTATTTCTATTAGAATTTCCCTCTTTCGTACAGTAAAGATGCTTTGAAACTTTTCTTTTCCTAAACTAATTTCCTTCTCCTTACTCTTCTTATGAATTTTACATTCCCTGCTGGGGTTTCCTTTCAATCATTGTACTTGTCTCATTGTTACTTTGCCTATAGGTACCCTTTAGCCTTCTTTAAAATTTCTCCAATTGTCCTAACATAGGTGCCCGTGCCTTATGGTACATCTGTGTTAGCAACTAACCTTCTACACTTATTTAAATGCATCGTTGTTACTTTCTAGGAGAACTTATGGTGCAGTTTTGAAAGCTCAATTCTTAGTTTAGAGTTAGCCTAACAAACTCCTTTAGGGGAAGAATAATCAGATTAGATTTTGGTATATTATGTATAACATTGAAAGTCCATTCAATTCAAGACTATATCTTCTCTTCCTTTTTCTTTATTTTATCGCTACTCGTTTGTTTACTAGTTTAGCTTTCTTTTTGTTTAATTGCATGTATATTTTAGTCAGTTGTTATATCTATTTTTTTTGTTGTGACCGCATTTGATGGATAGTTGATTTTGCTTGATCCTTAATGACAACAACTTTATACTTAATGTGGGATTTTCTCATTCCTGCCTAGTGTTTAATGAAATGCTTGAAAGAACTTTTATTATTTTTGGAACATTGATTTAGACTGACAAGTGAGGTCTATTTGCCAGCATGGATAAAGAGAATAATGAGAATTTGGACACGAAAAATAGTCTGAATCTTAGCTATTCTAATGTTGCAGCTCCTGTAATTCAATTGGGCTAATTCAATGAAAATAGGTTGTTCAAACAATTAAACTCACATTTGACTTTTGAAAGAAGAATTGGTTGGTCTTTGATGGTGCAATCGATAATTTTTGAATACTTGTATATGTTTGGATGGTTTAGGGTTTGTGTAGATTAAATTGTTTATTTAGTGGTGAAATCACAACCCGAGCCTCCTTTTGGTACTTTCTTCTTAAGTCTTCATTGTTCTCACCTTTGATTTTCTCAAGCTTTACTAGTTGAGCTAACTTTGGTACATGAAAACACAACTCCTTCCATATATAGGTTATATTTGGTGGTTCCTAGACTTTGCTAAACCATGCACATGCAATTTTAACTTATCATGTTTTTAATAACATTATCAGGGGATACTAAGTAGTTTAGATAATTGTATTTGCGTGTAACTAATTTCAATAACATGTACATTCTTTTTAACTCTACTGAAGAAGCTTGAGATCAATTCTTGATTGGCACACTTGCGCTCAAGGTGATGACATTTAGCTGTTTACAGAAATACGGCCAAGCATTTGATTCATAGATTCCTAAATGCTTGACCTACCTTCCTCTCTATGCATAGGGTGTTAGGCTCTATGATACATGGCCTTACGAAATAGGATGCTTATTATATTAAAAAAAATTACACAAGCATGTGTATTTAATTTGGACATTTCTATGTAGAATGAAAAGCACATTTACAATTAAGTTTGGAACTTTCACCTGCATCTATTTGATGTTTTTGTCCGTACCAATCAACCTAACAATTAATAAGACTGAGTTAAATAGAGATACTAAGGAGGTGTAAACTACACAACTGAAAAGTGTGTTATAAGTACCTGGAAGGGATCTGCTCCTTGGTCAAAAGTGTATTGTAGGTTATCATCACCAGACAGTAGAGGTTTCGGCATCGAACTTGTGACAATTATAAGAGCATCAATTCCTTCTATTGCTGGAGCAAGGGTTTGAGGAACCATAATATCCCCTACGAAAACATCGTCTCCACCTCCAATTCTTTCCTTACTAGCCTCAGATCGGACAAAGCCTCGTGCAATAAATTGATTTGGCCTTTCCTTCAATTTTTTGTAAACAATTTGTCCTTGCAATAAAAATATACAAAAGTTAATTATAATGACAACGCATGTCAGAAGGACAATATAGAATTGATAACATGTTATAGTTTTATGAATTTTACTTATATTTGATCTACTATAACTAGTTATCGTTGGGTATTTTGTGTCGTTCTCTATGAGATTTGCATCAATTTTTTCAATGTAGATCTTTTTGCATTAATTTCTACCATCCTTTAATTTTCTTTTGAGATGCACTATAACTTTGAAAATCCAAAAATACCCTTTTCTTCCTCCTCTCACACATGGCCTAACGCATCTCTCTCCCCCAAGCTATCTCTTGATTGACACATGAACCCAACACACTATCATGGTTACCCCCTCCCATCGATGCTGCAGTGAGAGTTACCCAAGTTCGTGCACCATGTTGGTGCCATTGCAAAGCCAGAATACAATCCCTCATATGTCGTTTCTCATTCCTTTGGTTGCCCTTTTCTTTTTTCTATTCTTAGGCTCAAATCGCTTGGAATGGGTTGAATATCATTAGAAATGGATTACAGAGGTTAAACGCATCATCTCTTTGGAACACAAACTCATTGATGCTTAATAGGTAGTTTGGTTGTCTGGAAAATGTGCTCTAGCATTTGCAATGAAAGCTAGAACTATTCCTCTTACATTGAAAGCCTTGAACTAAACAATATGTTAACATCTAATGTTGCAAGTGCTGAATTAACATTGCTGTTTTCATTGTTTACGCTTATTTTATTAGTTAAATATTTTTATATTTTATGAGTTCTTGCGTTTATGCATTTGTCATTTTTCTATATGTGTGCTTATTATCTTTTAGTGACATATCTAAATAATTGATTAGGAAGAAGACAAAAAGTCTCCTGGAATGCCTTAAAAAAAGGCATTATATATATGCTGAAAGACAAAATGAACTGAACATAGGACTCAGAACAAAAGTGTATTTCCTTATCTCTCTCTCTTTAGCTCTCTCTCTCTGTAGCTCGACTTGTTCTCTCAGAGTACAGAACGGTCACTGTGGTGGCATCGGGAACTACCCAGGGCGTCGCCGGCAGCAGGTAGCGGGTAGGTGTCTCGCCGGTAGCATCCGAACGACCGGAATTTTGAGGTTGGCATCCCAACAGCCTGTCTAGTGGCAAAGCTCCT
>NCQS01125573.1:3551-14595 GCA_002740445.1 Pachycereus pringlei | reverse complement strand
GTTATTGTGATTTCAGAATCTTCGTTAAATTAGATCAATTCAATATTATTATGAATTTTTCTTCCATATTGAATGATGGGGAAAAAAAAATTGCACTATTAAAATTTTCATGAGCTTAAAGTATATGAAAATAATATCATCATACCATAAGTGTTCAACACATTAGTTAGTTTCCATGCATGTTTTTATTTTATTTTATTATTATTATAGAAATAAGGAGACAAACTCCGAGATTTTGTTATGATTATTTCATCATGCTCAACCAAGCAGTCTCTACAATGTAAATTACAATATGAATATATTAGAAAATAGACTTAATAACATCAATTTACATCCTAGACAATTTTGGGGGTTTGATTCAAGTCTCAAAGTACAAAAAACCCCATTTCTTAAGTGGAGTCAAAGAGCTATATATGCTTCTCATTTCCAAATTCTCCTAACTTTTTCTTCCCTATTTTGGGAAATATTTTCTTGTTCAATCAACCAATAATTTCCACTAACTTCATAATTCACACTGCAAAGCAACTAATTGAATGAATAATGGTTGTTTTAAAATGGACAACCAGCAAGCATTAGGTGTCTTTGTCTTTCTCAATTATACGTCGAATCTGAAAGGAGGAGTTCAGCTGTCTTTTTGGACATTTCAGTTCTCTGCCGTTCTGGTTTGTCTTCAATCACACACTGCAAGGCAATTGTACGTCTATTTATAGAAGATGATCAGTATAAACTTTTTTTTTTGGGGGTCGTGGAGTTTTCAACGTAACATTTTGGGTGAATCCTTCATTTTGGTTGAATTATTAATATAAATATGGACATTATAATTATCAAAAATAAAACATACACAAGGAAGAGAAAATAATTTGAAAATATGGCTAAGACATCACTTTATTTCTTTCCTCTTTATTTAGTTTAGGAATCCCTTTCCCATAATATTATGATTTAGGTAACTATGCACTTTAATTATTTGGTTTTCTGTAAATTTTAATTTCTTGGGACAAGTTTCTCGATATGACATTTATTTTTAAATAATAAACACTTTGTAAAAATTAAGTCATGTCTTGTAAGGCAGGAACATGGCTTATAACAAAGATGTATTATCTAAAAGATTTAAATGTCATATCAAGAAATTAAACTTGCCCAAAAAAATAAAAATTCACAGCAAAGCAAAGGAATGAAGTGCGTAACATTATGTGAAAGGGATTATTAAATTAAAGAGGAAAGGTATACTTTTTGGCATTTTTTCCCTTCTTTTTAGCATTCATACATGACAGTTGACGCTGGTAAATAAGCTTCGATAGAGCTTTGAAATACAAGTAAAAAAGAGTTCTAAGTTTATAAAACCTAATTATCATATCATCTGTAGTAACTTTCATAAGTTTAAAGCCTGTATCCCCGGCCCATCACTCCAAAATGAAATTCCACCAAAAAAGCACCCAAACATGGTGACAGATCCAAATATTTTATACAAGAATATCTCACTTTTCACTATATGAGTGTTCATATTAAATTTTTGGATAAAATTTACAAAAATAAACTAATATATAGTAAAAAATCTCTAGTAAATTTACTAAAAGATACATCATAATCCGACTCTATAGATCAGAATTTCATAAATGCAAAAAAGTGGGAGGGAGCATTTAAGGGGGCAACTGGCAAGCCCTCACACACCTAACCCCCAAATGTTCTTGGCTGAGTTTGAACTTGAGTTGCTTATACTGCAATTACCCTCTGTTTTCACCCAATATGTGAGTTATTGCTTGGTATTTTGCATTGGTTTCTTCTCGTATGTGTTGAATTTTATTTTCTGTGCATCATGCATAACCTTGTAGTCTCCTTTCTTCGATCACGACTCACAAGCCTGGATCAAAGCCTAATGGTCAGTCAATTATTTCCATAGGAAACTCCCTAATTTAATTCCGACAATAATAACTTTTTCTACTAGAGGAATCATTAGACACTAAGGGCCTGTTCTTTTCGTGAGGAAATATGGGTTGAAAAACACCCTAATTGAAGTTTGTGAAGTGGATTGAAATTGGTTGAAGTGGATTAAAGTTGGTAAATTGAGATTTACCAACGAAAAAAGCAGGGCCTAAGAAGGGTTGAATTTCACAGCCTAGATGGATCTAAACCTGCATATTATACCCTCTAAGGCCTAAAAGGCCTTGGCAAAAGAAGGGGGCAAAAAATTTTCTTGGAGCATCAAGTTACACATCTTCACAAATTTATATGGCAAAAAATCAGTCTAAATTAAAATTTAAGTTGTTTACAACTTAGTAAATATCAAATCATCATAATCATAAAATCGGATGGATATAATTTAAATTCTAATTTCTAATAACATTAAGTAAAAAACAAGCATCAAAAGCATTAAGTAAATAACAAGAATATGTTGAATTAATCTTAGTATTCATGCACAGTTAGTACAATAATGTATACTTACTATGCTTTTTAGATGACATAGTTTTATTAAATGTTATTTATGTTTAATAAATGTATTTTTTTTTCATTAGTTTTTTGATTATCTTTTTCTTATATATGTGCCACAATCTTGTATATGAAACAATTTTAGTAAATCGGCGTCTAACATGAGTATTTTGAAGTTGCTACGAAAGAACAGGTTCAAATCCCACCTATATCAACTATTGCCCCTCATTAACCCCCCAAAAAAGAAACAATTAAATTTAACCAAAAGGCCAAAAAATTATCACAGAGATTTGAAAGGGTTCTCTGAGTTTAGGCCACCAACTTCTTGGACGTATTAGATTAAGTTATAAACACGCAATCTTACGTTCAGTTAGTATATCAATTATCAATTGTGGTGGCGGTGGAAGAAAAGTAGGGTGCCAGCACAAGTTATTTGCAGCATTCACACATATTACCATTTTAAAGAACAGGAGATCGCCAGATGTTTATCTTCTATTTCCAACAACAAATATCATTGTACCACTATAATTTGTGAATAATAATAATAATAATAATAATAATAATAATAATAATAATAATAATAAAGAGTGTCCGTTTATGCATTGTATATTAATCAACTACTCTAACAACTAAATTTATCAAACATATTTTTTTCAATTGTTTGTTTAAACTGCTATCCGCTAACAGCTAAATTACAACTGTTATCTACTATTTAAATAGCTATCAGCTACTCAAATAACTACTCGCTATTCAATCTGCTAATTTTACCATACAAGGCCTTCATCAACATTGTGAGCTCATTTGTGTGTGTGTAATGCTTCACAAGTTTCAACTTATTAGGGGTACGTTCTTTCCAACTTCTCGTAACTAATTTATTACTAGTCAGTGCTGATAAGTGTTGATCAATATTAGTATTGACCAGGGCTAAATTTGAGAGCATGAAATATGAATAAATGTTGGTTAGTATTGACTGTTACTTATGAGTGTTGAATTCTGATGATAAGTACTTATAAAAAGTTTTTAAAAAAGGCCCTAAGAGTGAAACTATTTGTATTAATCTCTGGACTTGTTCGTTTTCGCAATAAGATGTAGTTGTAAGTTATAAGAAAATATAAGGAGCTGTAAATAGAGTTGGGTAATAGGTTAGGTCAGATCAAATTCGTATTTGTGTCAAACTTAGTAATAGTGTCGAGTTAGCTTTGCCCAACTCTAGCTGTAAGAAGCTGCAAGAATGTAAAGAAGTTGAAAAAAGAAGTAAGAAGCTATAAGAAAATGTAAGGAGTTATAAGAATCTATAAGAAGTTACATTTTATGGTATAATTTTTAGATATGTGTGCACTTGCTGGTCTTTAATGTATGAATTATGAAAAAAATTATTTCATGAAAGTAAGTTGCATGTATCATTGATATTTACGAAATAAATTTTATAACATCACTAGACAAATTATATTTTAACTTTACAGAAAAAATTATTTTTCTACAATTATCATTTTGGATGATAAAAAATAATATTGAAATAACATAATCAATGAAAATAAATCTTTAAACAAGTCAACTAAATAATAATAAGATGAATTCAAATCGACAAATATGTAGAACCAAATGTGTTCTACACTTGCGTAATTTTTTGGTATTAACATTAGTTTCACCTCCCCATAAGCAAATTAAAAAAAATAACAATCCTTCTCAACAAAATTAAATAGAGCCCTAAAAATGAAATCCTATTTGAATAAAACATTTTGGAGTTAAATTTAACCCATTATTCAGTTGTACGATGATAGCAACCAATTTGTCATGGATAAACTCATGGATGAAATAGCTAAAATGCTTTCGTTACCTAGAGTTTGACTATATTCATATATGATTCATGTCGAAACTCAACACATGAATACGATTTTTGTATTATAATTTTAAAACATGTTAAATTACTTTCTCCATAGTGATGTATATGTTTCATGTCGAAAGCCACGTATTAATTCATATCATTAAATTCTATTTTTATGTTTGTTCAAAAATATTATTTATAAAAAAAAGCTGTAAGATGTTTCATATTGGTAGTATACAAAAAAATTTATACATATTTGTATAAATATGAGAAAAAATAGTTGACATGTTGAATGGTATAAAAAATACATAAGGAGATTTAAAGAGTTGTAAGAATTCAATTAAAGATGTAAGAAACTGTAAAAAGTTGTATGCTGTAACCTAAATTCTCCCAATCACAGGAAAAAATAGGGCCAACTATCTCTAAAACAGCAAATCAATATGTAGCAACCCAAAATTCATGCCAGTGACCTAGTGTAGGGAGTCTCTTACGTTTGTCCCATGCCCAGTTTTCTTTTCTTACCATCCCTCCCCCCTTCGAAACTTGTGTTGTCATATTTCTCTTTTTTTGTGTATTTACCTCTTTTTTTTATTGCAAAGGTGAGGCGAATATTATATTAAGTGTCTAACCAAAATACAACAGTTATTTTGTGTTAGAATCATATACACTACTACTGATCTAGGAATAATTAGAAACATTTAAGCAAAAAATGTTACAACCCTCATTGGCTTCATGATAACAAAGAACGTGCTTCTTGAATACTTGCTTGTTGACGCTCCCAACTTTCTCTTGCCACACAGAATCTTGATCATAGCATTTTGGTCCATTTGATGTCCAATATTTCATATCCAATGTTTGAATCTTTCTCCAATATTATTGCAATCTTCCCTTCTCCGCATAGTTTGTTGGAGTAATGGCACTCCAAAAGGGTGTTCACTTACTCTCTCTATCTCTTTTGTTGTCCCACATGGAACCTTTGGGAGTGGCTTGAAGAGTTTATATATCCCACTCTTCTTGCATTTGTCGAATAACTTAAAGCCGTGTTTTAAGGGGGGTTGAGGGGACTTGGGCTGCCACATGTGCGTGCGCGCCGCCGCCGCCAGTCGGTCTGGGCGGGGCTGCGGGCCTTACACTATAATTTTGGAGGAATTCTCACTGGAATGATTGCGTATGAGCTATCGAAATCCTAACGGCTAGTTGACTGAGTCTTCCTCTATCTCTGCCTCAATTACCATGATCCTCTCCCCCTTTAATGCTTCAGTTACATGATTCTCTCACGTTCCTAATTTTCCGCCCCCTTTTTCCTCCTCTAAATTATGGCTCTACTGCCTCATCAGACCACTATATAAAGAGGTCTTCTCAGCTCTAAAAGACACACAGAAAAAACAATTCTCTTTTCTCCTCTCTACTTCCTGAGCATAAAAGTTGTTATACTCCATAACTTCTCCCTCGAGTGCACGAGTACGAAGCCTGCTGTGTTAAACCTTGGGGAGCTTTTTCGCCAGAACGATTTGCACCTAAGTCAGGCGAATTAAGCTTTCAGGTCAGTGGTTCATACCACGGCACAGTTCATTTCCCTGTTCCTCCAGCAACCATTACTATTCGTTTCCAACATAGTTAAGTTAGACTCGAATGAATTAACCTAAATTTTGTTCTCTACAGTGAAAGTACTTTGATAGACCAGTCATACTAGAACCTCCTTTTTTACAAAGCGAAGCTATTCTAAGTTTTTGAAAAGCCTATTTCAACAGAATCCGATTTGAAGGAAATTAAAACATAGATAGAATTACCTTAAGCTTTGCCACGAAAGATGATCAAACATTGAATTGATCAATCACTAGTTAGGGAGGATCTCACTACACGAATGAACTTCCACGGTCCGACAGCCTAAGTCTTAAAGTGCCTTAAGACGATGTAGCAACCCTCTTTCTAGAGAACCACAGTGTTTCACACAGTAACACAGGCCTACCTCTGATTAAGACAGTGCCTTAATTAACTAATGTGCCCTTATGGCCTTTTAGCACGTACTTAATGTGACTCAAAGCTCAACTTGCTGCACCAGGTCACCAACTACTCCACTTCCTTGAATGTCACTCTTTTTTTCATATAAGGATGGGCATATAAACACAAAGAGACGAAGACTGTGCCATGCATGGAATGTTTACAGGGCAGATCCAGCTATTAAATGAAATTAAAACAAGGGCAAGAAATTGAGAAAAGGCTTTTAATTATATATATTGGGTTAAGTCATCATGAGAGAAAATGACACCATGACAGCAAATTTAAACACTTCCAAGATAGAATTCTCAAAAGGGGAAGATTTATGAGGAAGCTTCTCTTGCATCTTTCTGGCCAAACATATGTTACTTCACGATCCCGCAACCTCTGATCTTTTTGTGTTTAGGATGACACTTTCAGAGATTATCCTGTCAGTTGTCACCGCAGCTTTTCCCATGGCGGCACGGCTCCTGTCTTATTTTTGTGATGTTTATACTTTAAATTTCTTGCATTTTTTTGGTCAAAATCTAGCATCTAGGTTCACCGTTATCGTTACTTTCTAAGGTTCTATGTCAAATCTAATAGGATTACAGCCTGTCGTAAATTTCAATAAAATAAGACGTGTTCATTTTAATGGTAAACACGGTTATAAGAAGTTAGAAGCAGCTGTAGGTATCTTTAAAAAAGTAAAAAATCATGTGTGGGAAAGAGCCATGAGAACCTGTAAGTTCATAAAGTGTACAAGGAAGTGGGACCAATTGCAATAAGCTGTAGGAGGCTGATATGTGTAAGAAGATTAAGGAACAAACATAATCATAAAAAGATACTCAGAAAAACAAATCAAAACATGGATGAGGATATGTAGAGCAAAAGCAAGAAGATGATTGATCTTATCATGTGATATAAATACTAGATTCGGGTGATCGAGAGTGAGGGAGAACAAAGCCCTAAAAACTGGCCTAAAAGGAGGGCGGATAAGAAAGAAACCTCATCCAAAGCATTTCCCTTTGAGCATTCGTACTAGATAAGAATGTGGATCCCACATTCTAAATTATTAAAATTAAAAAAAAAATCCTAATATTCTTTAAAGCCATTTATCCATACTGTGTCACAACTATATTATGCCTGTAATCTAGTCATGAGCAGCATGAATGGATGGACCCACAAAACAGGATTAAGGCTGTTGTTTGTGCAGCTCTCGTGAAATCGACCTTAAATTTAAGAAGGTGGTAAGTTGTATACTTCTAAATTTTCCCAATGCTACTTAGTCGGGATCTATGCTAACACAAGTTATATTATTGCTTACATATAAATCTCTTCAGATTCTATTAACCCTGAATTCACTCTAGGAGTTATTGTTCTTACTGTCACTGTATACGTTCTCACTCCATGACCAATCTGTCCATTTGACTGACAAAAACTATGAACGCAACATGTCGTTTTAACAAATAATAGAATCAATCAATTTAGTTGACTTTCCAACTGTGAAACCGACACCTTAAAAAGCAACGTGGCAGCGGCCTAGCACCTGTAGTTTCAATGCAGAAACGAGCAGACAAAAGATGCACTCAGAAAATCACCAAAATGCACATTCGCTGGTCCTCACGTGAACAATAGTGGCGGTTGTCAAAACCACGTTCCTCTGTTTTCAGATGAAACTTCCCCCAATGACACATTCTCTTCTCCACAAAATGAACATAACCAATGCTGATCTCGTCTCAGTATGGCCTTCGTCCGGCAACTATAATCAAAAATGTGTTCTCAACTCGAAGTTCTAATTGATTTCATTCACTTCTTGAGATATATCCACGTAGATGAAAATTACAAGAGCAACTGAGTCTTACACATTTCTTACATTTCAAACTGGAAATTCTTGGGCTTTCGTAAATTTAATAGGCAAACGTGTTCAAAAACATTGTTTCAGGGTAGAATGAGTGACTACTCAGTATGAAGCCAGACCCCCGAAGTATCACTTGTAAAGAAATGACCTCACCAGAGAAGCTTTTTTGGGCTGACAGTCACTGAGGAAGATCACTTCTTATGGAAGAGGTGGGAGATTTCAGACATCTGTTTTAAGGTGAGAGATGTGGACATAGCATTACCTGCAAGGGCCAAAACCACATTACTTCTAAATTAATAATTGTTGCCTAGAGAAATATACTCCTATACTTCTTTGCAAAGCCATTTAGTAATTAAACATTCTTGAACAGCAACCAATGTCCTGTGCGGTTCTAGTACGTTCTGAGTGATTCGAGCATAAGCTGCACTAGGATGACAATGAATCAATAGAGCCATGACAAACACAAAACCCTGGTTCTCACCACTGAGCAACAGAGACTAAGTTGAAGTATATGATTAGATGAATTTCCGCATTGAAGAGGCAATGCAGCATAGGCTTGTCAATATTTTAGGCATACAAGTGGCAAACAGGTCCTGATGAGTCAGGTTGCGATCAAATTATAATAGACTGAATGACTGATGGAATATCCGGTCTGGTTAGGTCATACTGATGTTTATACCTCATAAGTCCGTTCTATAAGCTTATTAAGAAAATGAACGGATTTTTGGACAGATATTTCCTAGATTTGCAAGTTGAATTTGAGCTTAAGTCAAAAACAGGTAGCATTGTTTCAGGCCTCAGGCAAATTGGTCATGGCCTCATGGGTAGTTTGAGCTGAACAGTAACATACGAGTCAGTCTTGTTAGGTTATGTGCCTTGGAATCAGAAACTGAGATCGCTCAAAGTCGAATACCTGGGAAAGCCGCATTAAGATCCTTGCAGTCAGTTCTACATGATTTCCAGCACATTGATGAAATCAACACTTGCCTTGATCACTGACTCCTCTCAATCGAGCAAGGCAAACAGCAATTTGAGAGCCAACAGCTGCATTGTTCTTTACCAAAGCAATGTCTGGATGTAATTAAAGGGAACGTACACACCAATTAAGTCAGCAACCCAGGCAGAGAAGCAGCAGAAATAGCATCATATACATCTAAGGCTTATCAACCCTCGAGATCCATAACTCCAAAGGTCAAAGAAAGTAGAAAACCAGAAAGCAAAACAATGGAGCATATATTGTTGGAAATCATAGGATACTGGCAGCCAACGACGCTCCTCCGGTCAACTCATTCACTCTTGAAAGCAAGAAAGGGGTTTCAGCACTGCCTGTTATATTTTTCTCCCTGAAAAGCCATTGCAAATAGATCACCATAAGAACAGTAAGTGCACAAAACTGTTTATTCAATACAGCCCAGCATTCCCGACAGAAGATCGACACTGTACTTTGCTTCGGCCAGAGCTCTCTGTATAGCAGATTCAATAAAGTTTCCAGAAGCAGAATGTTCTTTTGGTATAGGAACTGCAATTAGGATACCACTTCCTAGCTTGAGCTTCATGTTGGCTTCTGCAGTCAAAAGATAATATCATATATAGATATTAGTGCTCTCACTATCACAGATGTAAATCACATGGAAAATGCAGAGTTTCAGATTAAGGTGATGGTGGTAAGAGGTATTCGTCAGGCACCTATTAAACACGCAGCACCCTCTGCAGAGTCTACACAGCAAGGAACCTGGAAAATGTAAACGAAAGCAACAGCGGACTTACATTCATATTATTCAAGAAGACTCTGCAGGAAACCTGAAATTGACGACATTGCTGCATTTTATCTTGTGACTAAATAAAATTTGACCAAAATAAAAGTGAAATCACAAAACAAAATTACACATACACATACACATAACATAGGCATATAATTGCATACATGATACAAACTCTGAACTATTTTTATGGCATAACTTTTCCAGCTTACAGTGAATGAGCCCAATTGAAGGAATACAAACATATAGCCGCAAATGGAAAATAACATGGGACTCAAAGGCCTGATAAAAGATATACAGCAAGAAACACTCATTCTGGCCAGAAATGGGACTCCAGAAAAGTACCTGGCACCCACTTTGTACTGTGAAAAAGGCCGGAAACTCGTTGGTTCTGTACCCAGCAACACAGACTCCCTGAGTTTCCTGCACTAATCAGTGATGTGAAACAAAGTACCCTTGGAATTCTCTTTAGTGATATAATTATCCCATGTATTTATTAGGTTTATCATACCAAATACTCAAGGGTTCTAGGAATATCAAGTATTGACTTAGCACCAGCCGATACCACTGCTACTGGGGTCCTTCCTAGCTCAGTAAGATCGGAAGATATATCCATCGCTGAAAGATAAATATTGAAATCAACGTTAGAATACATTAGAAGCTTCGCTGAAAGATAATTGCCTCATCAATAAACAGAACAAACAGACATCCACTAACAGAGGTCCATTGATCACAGAATGAGGGATGCATTTTACCCCACATTTTTTTTTTTATTGCAAATCCTGGGACCATATGAAAATATACATTGTATTCTATCCGAAAATGGTCTTCAAACTAACAAAAACACTACTTGGTTATTGAGAATTGAAATCTTGGGACCATATGAAATATAAATTTTATTCTATCCAAAAATGGTCTTCAAACTAACAAAAACACTACTTGGTTATTGAGAATTGAACTTTGCGAATCTAAAGTGACAAAGAAAAGGAATTTTTTTACCATTCAAATGGTACGGAGGGGTTAGGAAGTCCTATCGAAAATATATACGGATCTTGCCATCTTACAAACCAATGCAATGCACTAGAATATTATCAAACCAATCTTTCACTCATCATGCCAACAAATGTGATACAAGCAAAGATTAGCAACCCAACTATTCATGAACATATTTAACTACAAGAAATTGCATATCACAAT
>NCQS01125545.1:399-22468 GCA_002740445.1 Pachycereus pringlei | reverse complement strand
AAATACTATTTTGCAATTGTTGCTATCAATTAATCAAAGGGTTTAATTGATAAGGTTGAGGGTCAATCAATTTAATTTCATCCTTATCTTGCCAATAATTCTTTTTCTTTTTTTTATTTTGCTCACCATTAAGAATTTGACTTTTTTATGTCCTCAATTGATTTTTTTAATTCACGAATTATATTTTTGATATTCAGTGCTAATTTTTAATAATATGATGACCACTTAACTATGAATCGAGTCCCAAAAAAAATGTCTATATATAAGGATAAGTAGTACATTTACGTATATGACACGAGTTAGTAGCTAAAAACTTAGGATGTTACATCCTCCCCCGAAAATATCAGTTTCTTACTCAAAAGTTGACATGCTTGAGGTTTTGATGTTGATTGCCTCAATTCTTTTCTGGTGACCTCATGACATATATCTTTCCAACAGAGGTTTTGCTCCTATCATTCTGTATCTTTTGTTCTGCGGCTGAGAGGTGTCTCAAGCATTTTGATATGACCTCTTGGTATTCCCAGGGGCTCACTTGTTGGGTTAAGGAGAGTTAGCAACTATGAGGCCTACTTTTCACAATTAAAACACTTTCCTGTTGCTCGATAACATTCAGTTCCACCATGCATGTTCTTAGAGAATTCATAATATTCTTATTAGTAGTCGTACTCCTTATTCCTGAGCGATGTTCTTGTGTTTCCCAAAGTTTGAATTTCCTCCACCAAATTTCTTTGTCGTTGCACTCTTAGCCTTGCTTTCATTATCGATATTTTCTACTCGGATTGCTCTTTGGTGTAGCACTTGATGCTTAGTGAAGGATAGGGATGATAGGCCCTTATGTATTACTATGTCTAAGCCCATTTCAAATCTTTGGACTTTCCTCTAGTCTATATCCACCAAGTGCCTTCCAAATTGATTGATTTTAGTAAACTTAGTATGATATTCCATCACTATCATATTGGCCTTTTCTAAATTAGCAAATTCTAATTCTTGGGCCTTAGTACATCTGTAGAGTACTATTTTTTATTCATCTTCTCTTTCATCTTCTCCTAAGTTAATGGATTTATTCATTCCTCTTTTTTGTTCGGTTTAACCGAGTCCCACTAATGATTTGCTTCTTTGACAAAGAGGTTTGCAGCTAACCTAACTTTATACTATTTAGGGCACGTCATAGTTTTAAATATCTTATTCATTACTTTCATCTAACTTAGAAGGATTTGCAATTCCCCTAAACCTGAGGAACTTGTCAAATAAGTTCATTCCTATCATAGGGTCAACTTCATTTCCTCCCTCACTAAATTCAGCTCCTCCTTGTTTAGCAACCATCTAAATGAATCAATTGTAGGTTTGTTCGTACGTTAGGCAATAGGTCAAAGAAGCTCACAAACTAAGTTAAGTGCATACAATTAATCAATACAGCTATGTATTCACATAAACATGTGTTTTCACAATATCAGATAGATGTTCAAACACATGCATGTGTCACAGGATTATTGCTTTGATACCACTTATACAACACCCCACCATAGGTAGATAGGGGCATCACGATGCTATAAGGCTTTCACCTTGTTACCCATTAAGTAGGAAGTAATACGGAAACTCTTAACAAAAATTTTAGGTTAAAGATGGGCATGGTACGTCTAAAACATGCTTTCCCATTTTTATGACCATGTCTATAGATTCTTGCATGTTTACAAAGCAAAATACATCCATTTATAACCTTATAAGATGCATAGGATAACTTAAACACAGAAGTCAAAAGGTCTACACTTCCAAGCTTAGTTCTCTAAAAGCCATGTGGTCCTTAGCCCTTCTAGAGACTTCTTTGTGCTCTTCTAACTTCAAAAACCCGATAAATGATAAGGTCATGAGCTCCTCAAGTCTAATGAATAATCCTTACCTTTCCTATCATTACACTACGTACATTATCCAATTGACACAAAGAAGTGGTATCTAGCAACAGAAGATATGTGACATCACATATTCGCATGTTGAGTCATACCATTCATGTCTCTTACATTAACATTAGTACTTCAGCGTTCATACCATAAATTTAAAAAACTAGCCAAATATACACATGATAAAAGACATACCACTAAACTAACTTAGCCACTCCTGCCGTATATTAAGTACAATTCAGGGACTTTAGTTTTAGCTCAAGTCCCTAAACAGACGCCATTGTTAATTTATTCATTAAATTAACCATGGTTGTTCTATACTAACCATATCATTTGGGTCATCTTAATTCCCACTCAAGTACAAAAGATCGTGAAGTTCGCTGTATTAGACTGATGGCTTGACTATAACAACAATTCATATAGATGTAGTTCATAAAATACTTAAGTAATAATTAACATATTTTAGATAGACATAATTCTAAAACATACATTCTTACTACCATCCCCTGCATACTATGTCTTACTTATATCATTCAATTACACAATTTCGAAGAAATCAACTCACAACCTATAGAAAGGAGGACCACCAAACATATGGGTCACAAACATATCATGGTGGATTGGGGCATAGCCCACTCAACTTACCAACCAAGGAACCATTGCTCTAGGAACGTAACTGTCTTTAATTTACAAGCTATAAAATTACGTTCATATCTTGGTAGGACCATGCAGAACCCACTCAGGATACCAACTAGGGACTTACACATATCAAACATAAAGGGTTATGAACATATCCTCATGGATCGGCAGAGCCTAGTCACAATACCAATGATAGATCCATGCATAAAGATAACTAATACTATGGTCAAAGCTCTAGAATGCAACATATAAGCAATAGCCCTAGGCAAAACATGAACTTCGTTCCCCTTTGAACTTAACTTATATATTGGATCTTGTACTTTCACAAATTTGATTGTAAATAGGTTTATAATCTTATATTTTCACAATTCACCTTATTACAACATACAAATATTCCAATCAAGGGACTAATAATCTTTTAGTATTCTAAATTATTTGTTTGAGTATGTAATGTTCTAAATTATGGAATTACTTTCATTCCTTCATAACAAGCCGCTCAATAAGACTTTTCAACTTTAAGTATACAAATTATCCATAACTCACCAAAATCACATAATTCACTTAAAATATTGATGACTAAGGGTCCACTCACCTAAAAATTTGCAAAACTTATAGAAATTTTTAAATAAAATAAGAAACAACCTACAGAAGTTTCCGGATTTTCTTCGTTAGCAAACAGTTCACAAAAATTCACATAGTGTGTAGAAATTGGTAGAAATCTGAAAATAAAAATTTTATGCCATCATATTTGCTCTCAAAACTAAGTTCAAGATATAACCTTTTATTCAACAATTTAACTTGATTATACGCTACGATGTAATACTTCCAAACCTCAAATACAATATAAAATAATTTAACTTGATTATTCAACAATTACCTAAACAGGATAGATTTACTTAAAAATTTATAACCCATGATATGCACTTCCAACATCATAACATTTTATAGAGTGATTAAAAATATTCTATGTAACCTACAATAAAATTTTCAAAATTTTTACTAGCTAAAAGATTCACAGAAAATCAAACAGTACAAAAAACAAAGAAATTTTCGAAAACAATCTTTAAAAGTTTTATCTTGCTTGTTTGCTTAACCAATTTCATGGAGTTCTCATCATATAAGGCATGAAAATTGACAAATGCACCTTAAAATTATCGATCATATACAAGCAAAATTCATCTAAGCATAGGTAGAATCTACAAATCACAAACATGTAATTTTTTGATGTGAATTTCTATGAATTGAAACTAGGTTTTTAATCTTTCAAATTAAACTTAGATAATCATTTTCATGCATAAACTTCTCAAGTTTTTATCTTACCCTATCCATTTTTAGATTAAAAATAGGAGTAAGAATTACTCACTTTAAACACCCAAGTTTTTTACTTTATCTCTTTTCTTGCTCCTTGGAAGCTTCAATCTTTTTACTTTTTTTACCCCCTTGGGTGGTCAGATGCGTAGGATTTTTTCGGCGGGTGTGAAAACTATTTTGCCATTTATACTATCAAGTAATCAAGGGGTTTAACTGGATAACATTGGGCCAATTATTCTTTTGCTTCTTTTTTTTGTTTTGCTTCATCGTCAAAAACTGACTTTTCTAATGTCCTCAAGTAACATTTTTTTTTTAATGCATTAGTTATATTTTGGGTATTTAGTTCTAATTTTAACAATTTAATGACAACTAACTATGAATTGATTCCCAAAATAAAATAGCTACACATAAGGACAAATAACCCATTCGTGCATATGGCATGAGTTAGTGGCTAAAAACTCGGTCTTACATTGAGAAGGACTGTATAAGAATCAGAGGCAAGAAAGTATGAAGAAGGAAAGATACAATTGTTCCTAAATAATGAACTTGGGAACCAGCATAATAAGATGAACGAAATACAAAGAAGGATAATAATTTATCTATTGAATCCTTTTGAGCCAATAGTTGAAGGGTAAAAACAAAAATAAAACCTAGCCTTAAATCTCCTGAATTAGCTTCGATATTAAGAGAACCAATTGCCTTGGCAACAGACGTCAAAAACTTGATATGAAGAAATTAAGTTTTAAACTTGCAACTTCAAGTGTAAGATTTATTGGCAAGTACTTGTCCATAGGGAAATAGTTATAATAGCATCGAACTAATAAAGAAATTTAATATAAGGAAAGAAAAGATTGCTAAAGAGTGAGAACTAGCTAAGATAGCAACTAAATTAGACAAAAATGAAGTAGGAAAGACTTGGATTTGGATGAGGGACTGCCTTTTTGCATTTCATTGTTGGAGGGAATGCTTTCGATTTTTCAATGACAACTCATAACCTAGAAAGGGTTACTTACACCCTTTGGAAATGCCCAAGCCTTCTTTCAAAGAGCTAGCATATCCCCAAACCAACTAATCCTCTTATTTTCATGGGAATTGCTTGATTAGGGCCTAAGATGAGTAACTCCTTAACCTAGCCAGGACCAAGATTATTTTTATGTCCAAATCCTCATTATTTTCTCTCTCATGCTGGGTAGTCAACCTGATCACCTTTTGGCATAGGCTAATCACCCAAAAATAGGAATGAAAGCTCTTTCAAGCATTTCATCGAATACATGGCTAGTGTGAGAGAAGATCTCCTAGGAAAGAGCAATCAAAGGCAAAATGTAGCAAAACCTACCTTATATAGGCATAATGGGCCCTATTCCTAACCCAAGGAAAAAATATTATCCTTTAAACATTATCAACATAACCAAACAATCACAAGTTAACATGATCAATGATAACAAACAAAATAGCTAAGTAGAATATAGAGATAAAGAAAACAAACTTTAGATTGCCACAAGGAAAATGATGACCAACCTTCAAATTTTGTACAAGGAATCAACAAGCTTAATCTCTAAACTTTACGCCTAACTTAGCTTAACCCTAGAAATTAAGAAGAGAGTATTTCTTACAGAATGGAGATAATCCTAAAATTAGGTAAATCACTCCTTTTATAGTGGCTAAAATCGACAAAACAACAAGGGGTAGGGAAGAACGTGACCCATCGTGGCCAAAATGATGGAGGTGGACAAGCGGGCCACAGCCGGTGGCCACTTCTTGACTTTCATCTCTTAATTTTTGCTGCCTGTAGGTTTGGCCATGGCCCGTTTCCTTGACCATTGTCATTTGTTGCACTACCTCTCACTTGAATTCTTCGATTTTTCTCGCTTCCTTGCTCTTCTTCACTCTATCATGTGTAGGACTTCTTGCGTTTATCACATCTTCTTCCATGAATGAGCATTCTTCCTTCGAATGGTAAGTAAACACCTACAATTTGGGAGGAAGGACATAATGAGTTGATAGTTCCTTAAAGAAGCCAAAATAAGGTTAAGTCCCTACTAGTTCAAGACAAAAAGAAGGGAAATGAATCAGGAATGAAAGGAAAAGTTAGTGAAAATCAACCTCTGTTGTCATCCTCAGTCAAGGAAATGAACACCAATCAATCCAATATACCCATGAAATCAATGGTGGCAAAACCAAAGTGCAAAAATAGCATGTTCATGAGACTACCAAGAAGCCGCCTCACCAAAGTGCAACACTAAATAACCAAATGTGAATCACAAGGCAGAGAAAAGGTGTCTCCAAGCCACTAGTGTGGAAGTGTGACCGGATAGAAATCGCACTTTAGGGTTAACTGGAGCACTCCTCTCGAAGTGTTTGGATGTGTTCCAATCATATACTAATGGCTTGATTAAGCTCTCAATCCTCCACCACTAGAGGTAAAAAGCATGATATTGATCACAAGGTCTTTCAAAAGGGTTGTAATAGGGTTTTCGGCTAAAGGTGAGAAGGGGCGAACTTTTTGGAAAAAGTGGAGCTACCGAATCAAATTAGTTACGAATGAGAACATTTTCCATTCTTTCAAAGGGCCAAAGCACCAACTTCACACAATTAGAGATTTAAGCACAAATCCATTGAGAAAACGCTAAAGGGAGGAAAGTCCATTTGAATTCATAGGAAAACGCCATGCCAAACACTTATTCAAGTCTTTCTTTAAACATTCCTTTATTCCTTCAATTTTTTTTCTTTTTTTTTTCTCTTTTTGTTCTCCATTCTTTCATTGTCCATTTTTTTCCAACCTTCTTAGAAAGGAATACCAGCGAATAGTGTGACAACTTAAAATTCTCAACTATCATCCCCCATTTCTATGACACGAACTACCAAAATACACACGTAAAAGATGAATTACTCCCAGAGCCAAGCCCTCATCATTGAAGAGTGTTGCTCCATAAGTCACTTTGGTGCGAATGGATAGGACTTATGCTCAAGCCATAGGTGATATGAATATGGATGTAACAAAGATGGGAAAGGCACATCAATCCGGTGGCCCTTTAAGCACATTTATCTATAGATAACAAAGAGTGCCTTAATCATTTCAAATCGTGCATATGCCAAGTGTGATTTCAGAGAGGCTAAACCAAGTTTTAAAGATACAATCATTGAAGAGTCACACATGAAGTGGGAAATGAGACTATTAAAGATGAATAGACTATATAAACGGGCCCAAAGTCTCACGAGATGCACTATCTCGGTCATTATGACTTACATTCTAAGGTGTGCACCACTAGTTAAGGTCAACTAAATCATTCTAAGCAATTTTCAAAGGTAAGCATGCGTGCACAAGACTAAGCAACGCCCAAAAGCGCTTATAACCACACATGTCTCATATCAAGGCTAAGCCACACTTCAACTACGTAATTAAATCAATTAATCTACTAGCACACCTTACATCATCATCACAGGAGAGGTTTTAAAAAAAATTTCTTTTTTTTTCAATTTCCATTTTTTTTTTTTGGTTTTTGTCCAAAGAAGAAAAACATTAAAATTTTACCCTAAATGATCTGCAATTAGATTATGGAGAGCAGAGTGAGAGATGTTACCTTACAAGCTTGATAAACACCCCTCTCAACCATATTTCCGCTTGAGATCACAAGTGCAAATAGAAAAAAAAAATAATATATGTACAATGTAACATCTACCTACATGCTCTAAACTATATGAACTAAAGCATTTCCTAGTTATGCATTATGAGTCCTAAAAATGCAACTACATGCTGACTAACTAAATGCTATGTACAAAGCCTCACCAAGCCATAACAACAAACCATCCTTCACAATCATCAACTCAAATCAAGGATTCGCCAAGCCTCCCGAAGCAATCACCCATCACAATCATCAACATAAATCGTGGCCACTGAAGAACACCGCAAAGTGACAAACATACACCCTGAGACTCCCCCAAGATAAGAGCTTACAAGCTTACCCCTGCCCCATGCCTAAGATTCTCATTGTCCCTAATGAGATATGCATGCATGGAAGACAAAAGTAAGTGGAGGAGGGTACTCACAGAGTGATGAACAAGGTCTGGAGTGGCATATGGCGATGGCTTTAGAAGCTATAGCATTGTAAGCCATGAAGTTGTCGAAGTGATCATGTACTAACTCTCGGGCATCACATATAATCTCACACCAAAACTCTTAGTCATTGAAGTCCTCATGTGAACAAGACCGTGGCCACCGAATAGGACTCTTAGATGACAGTCGAACTCTTGAAAGTCCATGTCAAAATGTTGATTGAAAAGGCAGAAATGAATGTGTATATCCCCATTGTTATAATGGCATTTCCAATTAAGTTTAAGGAAGCTAAGAAACTCCTAACATAACTACTTATAGATTCGCTTATCCCATCCCACATAATCAACCCAACCTGGCACCTCAAGTAGCTCATGAACATCATTCCAAAGTTCAATACTTTCTAAAAAGAGCATGTCAATGCACTTAATGTCTCGAATCCTATGAGATGCTATGAAGACATAATGATTCATATGATCTTGATCAACAAATATAATGCCATACTTGTTAATGACATGAAGAGGAGTTGGGTGTGATTACCTCGAGCTGCTTAGGCCTGCCTAGTGGCAGCATTGGCAGTTGAAGTGGTGGTTGTCTTTTTTGCTTTCTTTAAAGGGCCAGAGGAGGAGGACCCAAATGTGGTGGTCTTCTTGGTTATTATTTACAAATTGCTCTTAAATGCTCAAGACGCTCCAAAAACCAAAGTGAAAAACCCGATCACCAAAAATGGCCAAAATAAGCAACCAAATGGTGAAATTGATGTACCCACTAGCAGCTAGACACCCAATTGAAGAGTTTTAAACTCAAAGTGCAAGCTTTCTCTCTCCTCAAGCTTCAAACCCCTTAATAGAGTTGAGGTTTGAAGAGAGAGAAAATGGAGTTATAGTTATGAGGAAAGGATGAATTTGTTCAGAGGAAGAATTAACTGGAAGGGGACCAGCCATGGCCATAGGCCCTTAGCATGGTTACCTATGGCCAACTCCTAGAAAATGGAGCTTTTATTACAATGGCGGAGGGGGCACAGTTGGCTCCTCTGACATGGCTACCTATTTTCCCCCATGCTCCCAAAACACCAAGATCTTCTTTTTAATTCCATTCACTCTCATATACCAAGCTCTAAACCGTCAAACCTCCCTATTTGCAGTACCTAAAACTTCAAACTCTCCTTTTAATGATGTGAGTTTTTTTTCATTTAAAAAATTTTTTCTTAACTTGTTTCCTTTTTTTTTCCTTTCAAAAGTGTTAAATATGTACAAGACTCGAGCTACCTACTGAGAAGCACTCTTTTAAGGTCTTGAGCTCAACCATGGGGCTTTTCAATTAGAGGATAGGTTGTGAAAGGTGTAAACAACCTTCACCTCAATTGGATCACTAGTAATGTAATGTTTAAACCTCTATCCATTAACTTAAATGCTCTGAAAGTTTCACTCCATATATCAACCGCTTCATAGGGGAAAATGTTAAGAACCTTGAGCAGCCTAGACCATCTCAAATGGAGCTTTTTGGGAAATAATTTGAGGGGTGAATTGAACAACAAAACTTTGCCTCCTTCCTCAGAATACATTCTTCATGCCACTTCTTCATTTTCTCCTTATACAACTTTGAGCTCTCATAAGCATCTAATCTTAGTTCTTCGCGTTCATTCAATGGCAGCATTCACCACTTTTCGAAGGCCTTTAGATCAAAATTTAATTGCTTGATTGCCCAATAAGCTCTGTGCTCCAATTCTACGGGAAAATGACATGTCTTGCAACACACAAGTCAAAAGCATGTGGTTCCAATTGGAGTCTTGTAGGCGATCTGGTATGCCCAAAGTACGTCATGAAGCTTGTCCAATCAATCTTCCCTTGATTGGGCCACCATCTTCTTTAAAATGACTTTAATTTCCTAATTTGAGATCTCTACTTGACCACTTATTTGAGGATGATACCCCAATCTTTCTTGTGATGTGCCCCATACATCATGAGCATATCTTTAAATTTCAGCTCTATGAAATGGGTTCATCCATCGATAATCAAAAGGCTGGGAGCACAAAACCTTGGAAAGATTTCCCTTTTTAAGAACTTGGCCAGCACACGAACGTTATTTGTGTGGCTTCTGCCTATTTAGAAACATATTCAACCACCACCATTATGTACTTGTTTCCCCTTGAGGAAGGGAAACTGCGCATGAAATGAACACCTCAAACATCAAAGACCTTAACTTTAAGGATATATTTAAGGTTCTTTGGCATTGATCAAAAGCTCAAACATACTCATTGACATCATTAAAAACTATTAGCCAAAAGAAATTGGCTGAAAGATCTTGGCAGCGGTGTTGTAGACCCTACATGGCTTCATAGGGTGAGTCATGGCAATGAGAGATAATAAAATGCATTTTTCTTTCGGGTCCAACCTTCATATAATTCAATACCCATAAGTCTTACACAAACAAGGGTCTTCCCAAAAGAAAGATTTGGCTCAGGAGAAGAGCCACTTCTTTTGATTGGAATTCGTGTTGGGCAGTAAAATCCTATATACAAAGTAGTTCACTTTACACTTGATGTAGCCAATGCAAGTAAGAGCTCATCTGGGAAAGAGTTATGGATTGGTAAACCACACTCTCCATCATTCTCCTAGTTAATTAGTAATTGAGAAAGGTGATATACCCCTATATTTTCAATGCCCTTCTTGTCCCAAGTATCAAGTGCAAACTCTTGCAGGAGAGCAACCTACCTAATTAGAGTCTCAACTTTGCATCTTTTTTCTCCACTACGTGTTTGATGGCAGAGTGGTCAGTGTATACTATCACCTCATATCCCAAAAGGTATTGATAAAATTTCTCAATGGCAAACACTACTGCCAACATCTCCTTCTCCATAGTCAGATAATTTAATGGGGCCTCACCAAGGGTCTTACATAAATAATAGATCATGAATGGATTTTTATCTCCTCTTTGTCCCAAAACCACACCAACACTGAATTCATATGGACCACACATCAACTCGAATGGTAGACTCCAATCAGGTGGTTGGATAATGAAAACTAATATCAAAGCCTCTTGAATCCTATCAAAAGTTTGAAGACACTTATTTAGCAAATGCAAAAGGGAATCTTTTACTAAGAGTTAGGTAAGAGGTTTAGCAATCTTAGAAAAGTCTCTACTGAAGTGGCGGTAAAACCCCGTATAACCAAGAAAACTTCTCATTCGTTTGACATTCATGGGGGATCGTGTTCGCTCTACTACCTCCGCCTTAGCTCTATCCACATCAAAGCCCCTATTAGATACAACATGCCCAAGAACAACTCTCTTACACCACAAAATGGCATTTTTCCCAATTCAAAATCAAGTTAACCTCCTCATACCTATGAAATTTTTTAACCAAGTTTTCTAAACACACATAAAGGGTAGCTCTATTGACGAAGAAGTCGTCCATAAATTCTTCCGTGATGTTTTTCACGTTCTCAGAGAAAATGGCAAGCATAAGTCGTTGGAAGGTAGTGGGGGCATTGCATAAACCAAAAGGCATCGTTCAGTACGCGAAGCAATCGTAAGGGCATGTAAATGTCATCTTCTCTTGATCACTTGGATGGATAGAGATTTGAAAGAAGCCCAATTATCCATCCAAGTGACAAAAGAAGGAATCATGAGCCAGGGGGAAATAGTCTTTTTGGGTGGCATTATTGAGGTCGCTATAATCGATGCACATGCACTGCCCGGTCACCGACCTAGTGAAAATAAGCTCAACCCTCTCATTCTTGATAACACTGATACCCTCGTTTTTAGGAACTGCTTGTATTGGACTAATTCACTCACTATCCGAGAAGGGGTTGATGATTTCGGCATCAAGGAGCTTGAGAACCTCTTTTTTGACAACTTACATATTAGGCTCTAAGCACTTTTGAGGTTGTTTAGAAGGTTTGTGACCCTCATCAAGGGGTATTCTATGCATGCACACCAATTGACTTATTCCCTTCATATCGTTAATACTATAGCCTATGGCATTTCTATGCATGCAAAGAGCATTCGCCAATTTCTCAATTTGGTGGTCATTGAGCTTAGTGCTACCAATAACGAAACATATGGTTGGGACCAAGATATCATACCTTAAGTGTGAAGGAAGGGACTTTAACTCCACTTTGGGGGTGCCCTTCTTGTCATCCTTTAAAGATTGAGCTTCTATGTTAAAACCCTCTTCTCTCCAATAGCTAAGAAAGTACATTAGAGATGAGTTTAGAAGCTTTGGATAGATCTCCCTTTCCCTATTCGGATGTGCCTCAATCGCATCCCCATAAGCACTGACCAAATAAGCTTTTAAGGGTTCCCTGGGAGGCCCAGGAATAGCCATTTCCTCAATTAATACCCTTTTAAGGGTATCCACTCGCTACCAAGCATCCTCCAAGGTTGGGGTTGCCATAGCTTGCACAAAGTTAGACTCAAGTTTCTTATCCCTGACTTGGAGGGAGAGTTTTCCATTTTTTGCATAAATCATAGCCCCGACCATTACTAAGAATGGTCGTCTTATGATGATGGGAATTTGAGCATTGTCATCCATCTCCATTGCTATGAAGTCACAAGGGATGAAGAATTTTTCAACTTATAAAATCATCTCTTGAAGGATTCCTATGGGATATTTCACCAAACAGTCCATTAGTTGAATAAAGATTGTGGTGGTTTCAAATTCCCCACTTGGAGCTTTTTGCATATCGAATAAGGCATAAGGCTTACACTTGCCTTAAGGTCACACAAAGCTCCACTAATAGCAACATCAAGAGCGGCGCATGGTATGGAGAAACTACCCGCATCCTTGAGTTTTAGAGGTAGCTTGTTTTGGAGAATAGCACTACACTCTTCCATAGTTCTGTGAGAGAAACCATCACATTCTCTTAAAATTTTTGCTTGTTGGGAATCGTGTCTTCTAAGAACTTGGCATACAATGGCCTCTCTGAAATAGCATCCATGAAATGAATATTAATATGAAGCTTCTTGAGTACCTCTAAAAATTTTCTCGAATTTATCTTTAACCTTGACCTTGGCTAGCCTTTGAGGGTAGGGAATTGGCGGGGTCTCAACCAACTTAGACTTAGTGATATCATGGGGGTTTAGCTTGGCTTTTCACCCTTATTATTCTTATCTTCCTTCTCAACCACAATCTCAGAATCTTAATCTTCCACCACTTTGTCTTCATCTATCTTGGGAGCCTCCTTAGGCCATTTGATATCTTTCCATTCCTTATTGAGATCGCATTCATTTTCCTCTTAAGATTTGTATCCAGTTGGCCTGAAAGGTGCCCTTGGGGGCAGGAGAGATGATTCACTTGTTAGCCAATTTCAGCCAATTAAATCTTTATCATCTTTTGGTGGGTTAGACGTGCTTTCAAATTTGGAGTTCAGTTAACTCGGGAACTCACCAAGGGCTTCATTGGTCTTGGTTTGAGTTTGAATGAACTACTCCATTAAGCTCTCCAAATTAGATTTTTGTTGTTGGGGTTGAGAAGGGGGGTACTATGGAGCTTTATATTGGAATCTCGGTGAATAGGGGGATTTTGTGGTAGAGGATGAGGAAGGGGATTAAGGTTCTTGTACGAGAAATTTGGATGGCTCTAGCATCCCGGGTTCAAAATGTTTGTGTAACAATCATTTGATGGTCTATTGTTAAAGTTGCGGATGGCATTTTCTTGTCGATGGTCAAGTCTTGGAATAAATGACTAAGTTGACACTTCCTACCCATGTGGCCTTGGACTCCACACAATTTCCATTTCACATTCCTAAATGGCCCACTCAAGCTAACCCTATGAGGACGTGTTTGGAGATGATCCACCTTTTGAAATAGGGCATCCACTTTACCTGCTAGCATAGTGAATGCATCAATGTCATATCTTCCTACTCTATTAGGGTTCAACCACTCACCACACCAATGATAATTATAGGAAGCCACTTCTTCATGTAATTACTTAGCTTCATTAATTAGCTCCCCTGTAAGTGCCCCATTGGTGGCCGCATCAATTAAGATTTTCACGAATTTATGAAGGGCATTTTAAAAGATTTGAATAAGCAACCAATTGGGCATAACAAAGTGAGGGCACTCATGTTGAAGTTCCTTGAAACACTCTCAAGCTTAATATAAAGATTTACACTCTGCTTGAGTGAATGAGGTGATGTCATTCCTAAGCTTAACGATCTTCCTGAGAGGAAAGTACTTACACAAGGACCACTTAAAAAGCACAGCTTAAGTGGTGAAAGAATTCACATTAGCATTCATCCACCATGATTTGGCCTTATCTTATATTGAGAAGGGAAAGAGGCGTAATTGTATGGCATTGTTTAACACCCCATTCATCTTTATACTGTCACACTTCTCTAAAAATGAGGCTATATGATCATTAGGGTTCTCCATAGGGTAGCCACCAAATTGATCTTATTGGAACAAAGTGATAAACACATGATTAAATTTAAAATTATCGGCCGTCACTGCGGGCCTCACAATGCACAATGCGATGGCATTAGGAACCAGCATCACAAAGTCCATAGTGGGGTGGTATCGGGATTATGGTCCCCCATGTTTATGTCCTCTGTATTACTCCTTTTCCTCATTTTCCTTCTTTGTCTCCTTGCCCTATGTTGGCATGATCAGGCAATAGCTTTAACCTCAGGATCAAGGGCAAATTGGTTAGCCACTTCTTGACTTCTCTTGAGCATACACTAAAAACACTACTAAGAGCAGTAAGAAATTCCAAGCAAAGATAGCAACTAAGACAAAGCAGGGTAAAACAAAATAAAACCTAGCCTCAAACTCCAAAACTAGATTTGATATCCAAGAGAATATATTTTCCTAGTAACAGCGCTAAAAACTTTATATGAAAAATTTAAGTTTTAAATTTATAACCTCAAAGTGTAAGGTTCATCGCCAAGTGCTTGGGGAATCGACCATAGGGGAATAGTTCTAGGAGTATTCAACTAATAAAGAAATTTAATCTAGGTGGAAAAAAAAGTTGGGCTAAACAATAACAACTAGCTAAGATGGCAACTAAATTAGTTAAAAATCAAGTAGGAAGAACTTGGATTGAGAAGGAGTGTGTCTATTATGCCTTTTCTTATTTCATTGTTGGACGGAATGCTTCTAATTTTCTAGTGACAGCTTATAACCTAGGAAGGGTTAATTGCTCCCTTAGAAAATGCCCCAGTCTTCTCTCAAAGAGAAAGGATAGCCCCAAACCAACCAATCCCCTATTTTCATGGGGATTGATTACTTGGGGCCTAAGATGAGTAACTTCTTAACCTAGCTAAGATCTGGACTTTTTCCATATCTAAATTTCAACTATTCTCTCTCCTCTGCTGGCTAGTCAGCCTCACCTTTCGACATATGTTAATCGCCCAAAAATAGGGATAAAAGTTCTTTCAAGCATTTCATCAACACATTTGGCTGGTGTGAGAGAAAATATCCTAGGAAAGAGCAATCAAAGTCAAAAAGCAACATAACCTACCCTTATTTAGGCATAACAGGCCCTATTCCTAACCCAAAATAGAAGGGTTAGCCTCTAATCATTATCAACATAGCCAAAAACAACAAGTTAACATGATCAATGATAGTGAACAAAATAGCTAAGTAGAAGAGAGAGAGAGAAAGAGGGCAAACTTTAGATTGGCATAAGGTAAATGATGATCAAACTTTACATTTTTCATAAGGAATCAAGAAGCTTAATCTCTAAACTTAATCCGTAACTTAGCTTAACCCTAGAAATTTAGGAGAGAGTATTTCTTACAAAATGGGAGATAATCCCAAAACTAGGCAAATTACCCCTTGTATAGTGACTAAAACTGACAAAACAAAAAGGGGGTGCAGGAGAATACGGCCCATCGTGGCCAAAATGACCAAGATCGGTAGGGGGCTATAGTTCTTTTCATTACCACAACTTCCTATGGCACTTACGCTCACAGGAATTCTTCAATTTTTCGTGCTTTCTTGCTCTCCATTCACTCTATCATGCTCATGAGTTCTTATATGTATCACATCTTCTTCCAGGAATAATCATTCTTTCTTTGATTAGCAACTAAAATGCCTATAATTTAGGAGAAAATACTTAATGAGTTGATAATTCCTTAGAAGAGTTAAAATATTATCAATCCCTACCAATTTAAGAGAAAAAGCAGGGAAATGAATCTAGAAGGAGAAGAAAACCTAGTGAAAATCAAGCCTTATCAGTAACCACCTTAACAACCTTCTTTCCTTCAACACTCTTCCTCATGTTGGGACTGGAAAATGATAACAACTCCTAGCTTGTTCAAGAGTTTATGATGTTGTTCTGTTGGAATGATCTTAGTGAATACATCAGCCAACTGCTCTCTGGTATTCACATAGGCTAGTTTGACTTGATTTGCTTTGAATTTATCTTGTACATAATGGCAGTTAAGTTTTACTTGTTTTGTTCTCTTAAGGTAACACTGGCTTTGCTGGTATATGTAGTGTAACTTGATTATCATAATAGAGTTAAACTAAAGTATAGCATGGCAGACTTAAGTCTTTAAGAAGGCTAAGCAACCTAGTAATCTCATAGCATGTCACTCCTATGGCGCTGTTTTCAACCACTCCTAAGGATCCAACGCAATGTCTTCCTTTTTAGATTTCCATGATATAAGTGATTGTCTGAACAAGACAACATAGCTGGAGTGGATCTTCTAGAATTTGGATAACTTCCCTTACTTGAATCATAGTTGCCTCTAATGGACACTCAGAATTTTTGGACATAAATGCCCTTATGCTAGTGCTAGTTTCTGGTATCTCAACACATGTGCCACAGCCTGTATGTGCTAATCAATTAGGTGATTCATAAACTAGCGTAACAATTGCACTACATATTGAATGTCTAGTCTAGTTATAGTCAAGTACATGAGTTTCCCAAGTAGTCTTCTATACTGATTTGTATTATCTAGCTACTTGCCTACATTATCATAGAATTTCAAATTGGATGACATGGGTTGCTTTAGAGGTGTACACCCAACTTTCCTACTTCTTGTAGTAGGTCCAATGCATATTTCCTTTGAAATATGTATAATCTTCTATAGTTCTTATCACTTCTACACCGGAGAAGTAACTCAAAGGACCTAGGTCCTTCATGTTAAACTAGCTACGTAAATGTTGCTTCAGCTTATCAATCTCCTCAATATCATTCCTAGCAATCACCATATCATCTACATACATTAAGACTATTGTGAAACTATTCCCTTTTTCTTAGTGAATAAGCAACAATTAGCCTCAAATTGGTTGAAGTTGAATTCAAGCAAGGCACCAGATAGTTCTATGAACCATTATCTGATGCTTTATTTGAGTCCATACAAAGACTTCAATAACCTACAAACTAGAGTTCTTCCCCTGTTTGGGATTGTTGTAGTAGAAAAAGGGGAAATTTCAATACTTAGGCCGATATAGCCCTTTGTTAAACACATGTATACTTCCTTTTCAAGGTCTCCATGCAAGAAAGCATTTCACACATCCATTTAGCATGTCTTCCAATCTTTTATAGTAGCCACTGAAAGAAAGGTCCTTACAGTTGTCATCTCAGCCATAGGAACAAATGTCTCTTTGTAGTCCACTCCATATTCTTGCTTTAACATTGTACAATGTAAATTTTTTTAAAACCAACCAACATCTGCCATGTGGAAAATTAAATATAATTTATTTTTGGCATATGTTAAATTAGTTACATCATTTCCTTAAATTAAATATTTAATGGAAATGCATTGCGGCCAATTAAAAAGTGCCACGTGACAAGAATGATGCAGAAAATAAATGATTATTGCTTTTAATAGAGATAAGAACGAAAACCCTGGCTTTGATTTCTCTATAAAAAGGGAGCTACCCCCCTTATTCAGGGGTTGGCATTTTAAAAGAACTCACATGAGCTCAAGAATTTTTCTCTAGTAGAAGACAACAATCACTCTAAACACATGTCGTCTACACGCGAAGATCAAACTCATATGTTGATTAAGATTTATTAAGCCATGTGGCCCTCCCTCAAGATCAAATTCATTCAAGACTATTCAAGAAGATTAAATCAGAGAATTTATTACACTTGCTCTTGTAATAGTTATACAGAGATTGTACCCATTCTTTGATATAAATACAAAAGTTTACTTTGTTGCTCAATCTCTTGTCTAATTTATTTTAGGCTCGAAATTTGTGTTTACAAATTTTTGACATGCCTGGTGGGACCTTCTCTACCTCTCATCTCTTTCTCACGGCCACAAACTCTACATTCCCTTGAAGCTGACATGGCCCCTAAGACCGCCATCTCTCAACCTTCAAGCAAAGTTATCCGATCCATATCTCAAGGATCAACAATCGCTAGCTTTATATCTAGTAGAGTTATGACTAGAAATATGGCAAAAGTTGTTGCTGTGATTGCCATAAGACAATCAGTTGGGATATGTATCGTCGCAATCTCGTAAGATCCCAAGCCTTCACTCCAACCTGCCTAAAGGAGTCAACAAACCCACTTTGCATCCTTTGAAGCAAAGATTTGTTGTTGGCTCCAAAATACATCAAACAATTCCTCAAGGGATGGATAAGCTCCAGACTCAGGCCAAACCTACATTCCAACCTTTCGATGTAAAAGATCATGGATATACTAGCTGTGACTCCTCACCAGTATCTCCAAGAGAATTAGCGGCTCAATTAGAGATCGAATCCTAAAATTTCGTCATTATGCTGATAATGACAATGGAGGTGACCAACATAGAAGAATAGCTCGCAAATATAAAAGCAACATTAGAGAGGCTCGCTAAGGAGAGTATAGAGAAAAACGCTCAAATCAAGCGTCAAAGTGAGCATATTGCTGCTTGATGAAGAAGGTGGAAAAGTGACCATTCAAATCCTCGACCAAAGGCTCAAATGGCAAAGAGTCTGACAAGGAATCTAACCACAATGAAGACTTTGATGATGAACACATAAAAAATAAGGAATCCTCATTGGGCTTGATGTTTGTTGAACATATTCAAAGACTAATTGCAAATGCTGTTAAGGCTCAATTAAGAGGAAGACCTCGTAAGACCCATTTGATGGTAAGGGCAATCCCAAACATCACATTAGCTACTTCATTGAGACATGCGTAATGCTGGCACTGAGGGAGACAGATTGGTAAAGCAGTTTGTTCGATCTATTAAAGGGATCGCCTTCGATTAATATGCCAACTTGAAGCCCGAGTCTATTAATAGTTAGGAACAAATGGAACATGAATTCCTTAGCAGGTTCTACAGTACTCAGCACACTGTTAGTATGACATAGCTGATAAATACTAAGCAGTGGAAGGATGAACTAGTCCTTGATTACATCAATCTTTGGAGATCTCTTAGCCTTAAGTGCAAAGATCGTTTATCTGAGGCCTCCGTTATCAAAATGTGCACTTAGGGCATGCAGTAGGACTTGGTTTATGTCTTGCAGAAAAGCAAGCCAAGGACCTATCAAGAGCTAGCTACGAACGCACATGACATGAAAATGACGATTGTAAACCGCTGCAGCAAGCCGTCTTCTTCATATGAGTTCAAGAAGGACATAGGCTATTCTAAGAAGAGTTTTGAGCCTTCAAAGGCCTCAACGAAGGAAACTATGACTGTTTCCACTAAAGAACCTGTGAGGATTTTAGGGAAGTCTAGGCCAGAGGGGAAGAAGACTTCATTCTCCAAAGAGACAACAAAGAAGTGCCCTACCTTGAAGGAACTTCAAGAGAGGAAGTACCCATTCCCTGATTCAGACTTATAGGGAATATTGGATGATTGCTTGAAAATAAGATCATCAAACTCCCTAAATCTAAGTGACCAAAAAAGGTTGGAAGGATAAACAACCTGAAGTACTGTCGTTATCACAGAGTCATTAGTCACCCTTTAGAAAAATGCATTACTCTCAAAGAGCGTATCATACAACTAGCCAAGGATGGGAGGATCATACTAAACTTGGATGAAATTGCTGAAGCCAATTGCATCGACACTCAATTAGAGTCATCGCCTTTACGATGAGAAACTCATACGCAACTCTACCAAGAGGAAAAACATGATTTGACTCCTTCGCCAAGGATAGAGTTATTCATAATTCATTTCAGAAGTTTAGAGTCAGTTGTTATGCCACTAATGGTACAAACGCGTCCTCTAAAAATCAAACTGACTGTCAATATCTTAGAGGATAATGAAGGGGGGTGGGCTCTTGTTACTCGACGAAGGCCTAGAAACCAAAAATTGGACTAACCACTCCCCTTCCGCCAGAGGAAGATACAAGGTAGGAAGAAGAAACCTCAGCATGTAAGAGATAGGAAGAGCTCGAAAACAAACAAGAAGTACGACGTTCAACCTGTAGAGCTACTTGAGTGGGAGCCGCTTACTCCTGTTAAGTTGGAAAAATTCTTCCCAGTGGGCTTTTTTAACAGAGTCACTGTTAACATAACTTCATGTACTGAGCTAGTAGATGAAGAAAATGGAGAAGCAGAAAAACAGAAAGATTCTCCAAAAGGAGACAATAAAACTCTGATCGTCTTAAAAGCTTTACCAGCATGCATGGGTTGAAGGAAAATCTTTCGCCTACTAAAAGAGATGCGTCAATGTGTTGCCACCGCCCTTCACCACCTAGAGCTTTATGCTAACAAGGTCAAAAACATTGGAGAATCCTCGAAAGGCCTTGCCCAGTACGCCACTTACAAGACGGCTATCACTTTCACCGATGATGACTTGTTATTAGGCTGCAAACCTCACAACCGTCCTTTATTTGTGACTGGTTACATCCGGGAGTAAAAAGTCAAGCACATCTTGGTAGATAGAGATTCAGCCATTAACACCATGCCTAAATCTATAATGAATGAACTAGGAATCATGGTAGAAGGGCTTTCTAGGATTCGTATGGTGATTCAAGGGTTTAGCTTGGAGAGTCAGTGTGCGATCGACATGTTTCCCTAGAGATAACAATGAGAGATCTATTAACAACTTCCTTCTTCCATGTAATTAACTCCAAAACATTGTACAAATTGTTACTTGGACACTCGTGGCTCTATAAACATGGAATAGTGGCTTCTATCTTTCATCAATATCTTAAGTATTGTCGTGGTCGCGAGAAGAAGATCAACAGTGATGTTAAGCCATTTACAAAGGAAGAATCACATTTTGCCGATTCTAAATTCTTTGAAGAGGGCACTATACCCAAGGAGACTATGCCCTCCATAATTTCCTCCATAGGTAGGGGCGAGCCAAATGCTGTCAACAATTTCAAGGTGGTACTGAGGCACGATAACGTGAAACGACAGCAGTATCATAAGAGAAATGTTGAATAAGAGACTATCACTCAACTTGCTAAACACGTCGCTAAGCAAGTGGTGGTTTCCATAAATCATATGCCACCAGTCTTAAGATATGTTCCCAAAGCTCACCGTAAGGAAGGGGAAACATGCTTCAGTGTCATGTCGCCAACGTAAAACATGTACCAACCGAAAGTGAGTAGACCCCCTCAGCTCGAATTTGTCTCTTGTTTCAAGACCTTATAATACGAAGAGAAGAACTTGCCAAATGCACAAACAAAGGAAGGATTTGACCAAAATACATATAAGCTTATAGAGAAAGCAAGTTATGATTTTAACAATCCTGTTGGGTTAGGGAAGGTAGTGGAGGTGGAAACCTACGACCTTAATAAAATGCAAAAGAAGATTCATAAACAAGGAGGTCTAGTAGAAGACCAAAAGTGGGTCCTGGTTATACACCAATGCAACCGATCAGGATACCAGGGCAACACAAGGGCAAGCAGAATGTGGTTTAACATATCTCTACTGAAGAAAAGATGAGATTGAGGATGAAAATGCTCAACCTCCTATTAAGCCTTCTATATTTGATAGATTACAACCATCCGCCTCAAAAAAATGCTCATCCATCTTCGCTAGAATTAGGAAGGGTCAAAACCCTAAGTCTTCTGCGCTCTAGAGAGTAAAGGATCATGCGTAACCAAGGCCTTTGGTGTTTAACAGAATCATAAAAGCCAGAGAATTGACGAATCCACTACCCCAAGGAGATGAGCGCCGGGCGCAACTCAAAGTTGTTGGCCTCAACTGCAGGGTTCACTATAGATGAAGTGATACCCAGCGACTGAGGCATGGCATAGTCCCTCAGAACTTAGTTGTCTTGCCCCGCCATGTAGGATTCGGCTTGCTTCTTTCTGCGTGCGCCGCTTT
>NCQS01125537.1:0-12454 GCA_002740445.1 Pachycereus pringlei | reverse complement strand
AACATTTGACACTTAGCAAGCCGTCACAGTATTGAAATTTTTAACCTAAATTCAAGCTTAGTAAAAGAAAAATAAACTATTTACTACAAAGCCAAAATATTATATTGACCAAATATGATATATTAAAGATGTAAGGTACACCATAGTAATGATAATAGATCCTATTTATCATAATAATACAATCATTATTGTCATTATAATAATTAAGAAATGATAAAAGTTTCTTATGGTCATTATTATTATTTCCTTTCTAATTTTAAGAAAACTTTACATAATAAAAGATTATGACTTTATTATTATTATCTTTTCTGTATATTATAGCTACAAATTTATAAGGAGAGTTTTCTAATGCATTTTCTGTGAAATACGTTCTTATCAAATTGTCACACTTTTTCGCTAGAAGGTGTCTGCTGCAAGTGAGCCATCGATTTGCTCTGAGGTTACAAAGCTTAAATGCATGTAGGTTCTTTCATTCTCGATCATTCAATTAGTGTGTGTGATTTATACTATTCTTACATAGGCCTGTGTAATTCTTTGTATTTTGATCACATGTTCCTTTTACAAAGTTTTGTTCCAAATTTTGTATGTACATCTCAATGCCAATTATTCCAGTACACGGTACCTCCGAATTACTATTTGTTTGTCCAATACATTAGTAATTAATTGTGCCTATTGCTCTTTAAATATATTTGATAGCTTTTCCCCAAACCATCTTTCAAGTTTGATTAATATGTATGTTTGTAGGTATCAATTAATGTAATTGATAAAGGCTTTCAAAGTTGTTGCCCAAGACTTAGGTTCAAATCCCGCATAAATAAGTTTAGGGGATTGTGGGATTACACGTAAAAATTTAATTCTAAAGGACACAAAGTTCAAAATTGAATATGAGGTCAAAATTTCTGAAAAAAATACCTTTGCTAATTATAATCTATGTTAATACATTAGAAAATTTAATAATTTTTAAAAATTATACCATCTAACAACTATAGTTAAGTTTAAAAACTATTGATTAATAGAAAACTTAAAATTTTTTGTATATGTCACATAAATTACTAGATGATTTATTATAGTTTTCTACATATAACTATTGATTTGTTACAGACAAAACTCAAAGAATATTCTGTGCATCCCATCGTGCATCGCACGGGGTAAGGGATGTTCATTGTTTGTCACCGAATCAGACCGAGCCGAAGATCGGCCTGTTTTTGTTTAGACAGAATTTGGTTCGATCCACGGTCTAGACATTTTTTTTGTTCAATTTTCGGTCAAGTTCGGGTCCGGACCGAGGATTGGACCGTGGACAGAATAAAATTAGGTATTTTTGTCTTGGAATTTGCAGTCTTGGGCTATTGGTTCAAAGTCCAAAGGTCGAAGTTGAAGTTAAATGTGCAGCCAACAGCCCACTTTTACGGGTCTTTGATGTGGAACCCAAATCAAATATATGCAACCCAACAACCACAAGTAGTAGGCCAATTTCGGGGACTCAATCCATAGTTGGTCCGGTCCCAATCCAGTTCAAGTTTGCCTAGTCTGGTCTCGGTTTGGACCAACTAAAGACCAGTCTACTCCTTGGTCATCCCAAACTGCTTTAATTAGTATTTGGGCCAACCCGGTTTGATCCGATCCTGAACCATTGAACAACCCTACACAAGGACAAAACTAGTAGTTGAGTTTTATGAGTAAGATAAGGGTTCATTTATGTTAAGGATGCGTACACAAGTAGAATTGAAGTTTACCCAAAAAAAATGATTTCAAGATCCATCCACAAAGTGAAGTCATAAGTAAAAACATTATTGGCTCTTATTTTTCTTAAAAAATACACTTAATGAGTATCATTATTATTAAATTAGAAAATCTTCTATTCTTATTTTTCAATATAGAATAATAATAACAATAATAGTAAGAATAATAATAATAATAGTTATTATTATTATTATTGTTATTATTATTATTTTATAGATAACATGAATGTGGTAATTCTGCTTCCTTCTTAGTCAATTTGGCTCTGAATATTTTTATAAGATCAATTGTGATTTGACTTTTATTGCTTAAACTGTCTAGTGTTTTTAGTTTTAGTGACCTTTCATATCAAAGCCGTTAGTGGGCCAACTAAACACCAATATGGGGGAGGCTAAACACCAATATGGGGGAGGCTTGGTCGTGTTTTGCAAAGCCCTTTAGAGTACTCTAATTCATTTGGAGATCAGAATTGGAAGAGCTTCTACTACTACCTAGATAATGTAGATAAATACAATTCTTGGGATCTCTTAAAATCTACAAATATGAGCGACTTACCACGGCTTTGCTTTGGAAATTTTAATGAGATATTGGACGTTCATGAAAAAGGTGGAGAAGATTACAAAACTCAGGGCCTAATTAAGGGCTTCGAAGAAGTCTTCCAAGAGTGCAATTTACATGAAGGGGTTGGAAGGACATAATTTTACTTGGTCTAACTATTGTGAGGATGAGAAGAATTTGGAAGAATACTTGAATCGCTTCCTAGCTGCTCGCTGTTGGAAATTGATTTTCTCATAGTGCAAAGTACTCCATTTTCCAAAAAGGTGCTCAGATCATCTAGTTGTTCTGATGGAATGTTGATATGTCAGGCCTCTACAACGCACTAATAAGAAGCCAAGTTGGCGGCCTTGCCACTTTGGAAAAAGTGGGATCTAGAAGGAGAATGGTGAAGAAATTATGAGATTTACTTAGGAAGGAATGTAGTAATTTCAACGAAAGTAAAAGGCCCTTGCAATGATACAAAAATTGTTATAAAGAAGTTGGGGTTTAAGAGAACAATTATTAAGAAGGAGACCGATTGAAAGAGAACAAAAGTTACAAAGCTTCATAAGAGGATTCTTTCATCTAAAGTCAGGGAGAAAATGCACGGTTGAATGTGGAGATATGGGAGATTGAAAAACAAGAGGAGACCACATGGTATCAAAGGAGACCACGTGGCATCAAAGGACTAGGCTATCTTGGATTCCTGAAAAGGATCGAAATACAACCTTTTTTTTTTTTTTTTTTTTTTTTTTCCATCAAAAGCCCCGTCTCAGGGAGTGCTGGAACTTTATATATAGTTTCTAGGATATGACAATGACGGGAAGTTTACAGAGGATGATGATACTAAGCGACCTTTTCTCTCTGATTTCTGGCAACTCTTTTCTATCTCAAATTCGCCTAGTATGGACATCAATATGGTTCAGCTATAGGTGTCAAGTGTCATGAATAAACAACTATGAATAAACAACTCTTGCATTTCTGTATTGGTGAGAAAACTTTTGTGCAGGGAGGATAATGAAACCTCATCCCATCTATGATTTCAACTATCTAGTGACTTGTGATTTTAGATAATGAAACCTTCTTGAAGATGAAAAAAGGGGTTGCTTTATCAATTTATTCTTTCTACCAGCAAGAAATAATGGGCTTTTGAGAACAAACATCCAAAGGATGATGACGGGTGCTACTAATCAATGGAATGGTTTAATTTATTAAGGAGTCTTGAACTTAAGAATAGTAAGCGTATGCTTTTAAATATGGACTCTGTTCGCTGCCAGGGTTGGGTACATGTATGCCTGTAAAGTTAATGTTGACGCATCACTCTTTGCCACTGATTCTAGAGGTGTGAGAGCTAAGGTTTATGATGACATGTGTGATGTTTCAGCTACGACATGTGTGGTAGAAAGTGCCTCATGGAAAGTTGAAGTGAAGAAGGCTTGAGCGGCTTACTGGACATTATTTTGGACTGAAAATTGCAAGAATGTTAGGCATTAAGCACATCCAATTTAAGTAGATTCCTTGTTAATTGCTCACTTCCTCAACTCAAAGAGCTATGTTGGGTGTGTGGCCCAAAATACATTGACATATGATTATTTTAATTGCCCAGTTCTACGATGTCTACTTCGAGTTCGGAGAAAATCAATTACTATATTTAGCCACATAGCATTTCTCCCAATGTTTGCGGTTTACTGGACATTATTTGAGAGGTTATGGTTGGCTTTATTACTATTTAAGGGGACCATGATCAAGTTCATCTATTCATTCACATAAAAAACAATTTTCATCATCATCTACATCATTCTTCAACACCAAAAAATATTCCACTATTTTTATGAGAGTTGCAAGAGAGTTTTGAGTGAATTTCTAATCACTTTCATTGATCTCTTTCTCAGGCAATTTGCTTTGGGATCAATTTTGTACTCTCATCTCATAGTGTATTTTTCGATCATCGCTACCCGTGGGATTTTCCAATTTGTGGTTTTCATGTAAAATTTGGTGCTTTTGGTGTGATTTTTGATTTATGCTTTATCTTATTTCAAGATTTTTCTTGTCGCATCCAATTATCTCAATTTTGATCCTAACAAGTGATATTAGAGCCCAGATCAAGGATGATGACCCTCACAAATTTTGATATTTGCAAATTCAATGATAAGATGAATTTCAACATTTGAAAGGTCCAAATGATGACCATTCTTGCTCAGAACAAATTAAAGAAGCTTTCATTGTGAAGAAAAATAAACCTGCTTCATGACCAATGAGCGATGGGAGGAGCTTGATGAGAAAGCACTCTTAACCATCCAATTGTTCCGAACCTCGTATGTCCTTTATGAAGTCCTCAATAATACCAACATGGTAGATCTTTGGCTTAGATTGAATACGATATATATGACTAATAGTGTTGCCAACAAAATCCATCTCAAAGAACATTTGTGCACATTTTTGATGGCTGAAGATACTCTTATTCAAAGCCAGCTCGATGAATTTAATTTGATTATCATTTATTTGGCAAGTAAGGATGTCGAACTTGAGGATGAGGACAAAGTTATGTTATTGGTAGTCCTTTTGCCCCCTTTTTACAATCATTTCAAGGAAATATTATTATATAATATACTAATGATACATTATCTTTTGAGGACATTAAAGCTAGTCTATTGTTCAAAGAAAAATTTGACCTTGAAGTGGATTCATGTGACAAAGCTAAAGGTTTGTCTATAGGAGGTCGAACATTTGAAAAAGAGGGCACGAGCATGAGAAAGTCTCATTCAAAGTCTAGAGGACGCAAATTTAACAAGTTTTGGAAATATTGTAAAAGGTTTGGGCACTTAGTTTTTGAGTGTTATAGATTAAAAAACAAGAAGGAGAAGTGTGAGAAGAATAAACTACCTTAAAAATCAGCTTAAGCTTCTGTTATTAATTCTGAGTTAGATGATGATGTATTATGTGTTACCATCACCAATAAAGGTGTGCTACTGAATTGGTTTTAGATTCAGGTTGCACAAATCATATGTGTCCCTATAGGGACTGGTTTTCAACATCTGCTAGATTAAGGGCTCATGCTTATAGGCATTGATGCTCAATGTAATATTGTTGGTATTTGCCCCATTCGAATTAAAACCCATGATGGTATTGTGAGGACCTTGACAAATATTCGTCACATTTTAGATTTAAAGCGTTTTCTTGGTAACGAAGGTATGGGTAAAGTTGGCTTTCGTGATAATTGTGTTTTTAGCAAGCAAAAGAGAGTCAGCTTTCCTAATGCATAGCACCGTGCCAATAGTATCCTAGATTACATTCATTCTGATTTGTGGAGTCCCTTCAATATTCCTTCAGTTGGAGGAAAACGCTACATGTTGACTTTTATGGATGATTATTCTCGTAACGTATGGGTTTATTTCTTGAGACATAAGAACAAAGCATTTCCTATGCTTAAGAAATTCAAAGCTCTTGTTGAGAACTAGATTAGTAGGAAAACCAAGAAGCTTTGGACTAATAATGGCCTTGAATTTTGTGAGTTAGATTTCAATGACTTATGCACAGTTCATGGTATTGCTAGGCACAAGACTCTAGTTAGCAAGGCTCAACAAAATGGGGTTGTAGTATGTTTCAATCAGACTCTAGTAGAGAGAGCTTTTACATGCTCTCAAATGCTAATTTATGGCATCACCATGATCTTTAGGCCAAAGTTGTTTTAACGATCTGTTATCTTATGAACCGATCTCCACATTTCTCTATTAACTTCAAAATCCTAGAAGAAGTTTGGTTAAGTAATCCCATTGATTATTTCATTTTGAGAGTATTTGGATATCCTACTTATGCTCATGTTAATGATTGGAAGCTAGCCCCTAAGGCTATCAAATGCATGTTTCTTGCATATGAGTCCAAGGGAAATCATTTGTGATGTCATAGTTCTATAAAGGTCATTTGAAGTCGGATTTTACTTTTAATGAATCTGCTATATTTTTTCCTGGAAAAGAGTCTATTATTTCTTCTACTGGTACAACTCATCAATAAGATACTAGTGAGGTAATGTAGTTAGATGTTCCTGCCAATATGCCTGGAGCTACATTACCTTATTCCAGCATTGAGGTCCATGTTGATAAGCCAAATTCAAGCACCTTAAGTCCTGATGAGGCTCAATTAGAGGATACATACTCTATTGCTCATGATAGATCACGAAGAGCTATTAGAAGCCTGTTTATTATGCAACCGATGATGAAAGTGGGTTGATTACATATGCTCTAGCTGTTGCACAAGAGACACTTAAAAGTGTTGAACCTTCAACTTGTTCTAAAGCTATCTCTTATCCTTACTCCTCAAATTGGTTCATAGCAATGCAAGAAGAAATGAAGTGTTTGCACAAAAATGGGACTTGGGAGTTATGTGAATTACCTAAAGGCCGTAGTGCTTTAATTGTTAAGTGGATCTACAAGTGCAAAGAAGGCATCCTCGGGGTGGAAGATGGAAGATGAAAAGCATGTTTGGTTGTTCATGGTCACAACTAAAAGAAAGGTATTGACTTTAATGACGTATTTTCTCCTGTTATTTGCCATACATCTATTAGAGTACTACTTGCTTTAGTTGCTTTATTTGGTTTAGTGTTGAAGCAACCATATGTCAAAGTAGCATTCCTCCATGACGAGTTGGAGGATGAGATCTACATGAAGCATCCTAAAGGATTTATTGTTCTTGGGAAGGAAAACCTTGTGTCGGTTGAAGAAGTCTTTATATGTCCTTAAACAAGCACTGCAATAATGGTATAAGAGATTTGATACTTTTATGATTGGACAAGGTTATGCACAATGTTAGTATGATAATTTTGTGTATTTTAAGCAATTTAGGGTTCCTTCGTTTATTTGCTGTTATATGTTGATGATGTGCTTATGGCTTCTAAGGACAAGTCCTTGATTAAGAAGCTGAAATCTCAACTTAGTAATGAGTCTGCAATGAAGGACCCTGGTGCAAATAAGAAAAACCTTGGCATGAAAATTCATAGGACATCTACCTATCTCGAAAGAAGTATCTTAAAAAATACTTGATACGTTCAATATGAATGATTGTAAATCAGTGTCCACTCCTTTGGCTGCTTATTTCAGGTTATCATCTGATCTTCTCCAAAATTCGAGGAAATTAAGAACATGTCTCATATTTCATATTCTATGTATGCTATGGTTTACATTAGACCTGGTTTATCCAATGCGGTTAGTGTGCGAGCTGCTTTATGTATAATCCTGATAAGGATCATTGGGCTGCTGTGAAATGATTATTTGCTATATGAAGGGTTCTCTTGATAAAGATTTGGTATTTAATAGATCCGAGTCTACAACCTTTGATGTTGGTAGTTATGTTAAATCTGACTATGCTGGTGATCTTGACCATAGACGTTCTATTTTTGGTTACATATTCACTTTATGGGCAAGTGCTATTTCTTGGAAAGCATCCTTGCAATTTATTGCAGCTTTGTCTACTATTGAAGCCGAATATGTGGCTGTAATTGAAAGTATCAAAGAATCTACTTGGTTACGAGGTCTCATTAGTGAGCTTGGTATTGCACAAGATATCACATTTATGTTTTTTGATAGTTAGAGCACAACTCATCTTACCAAGAATGATGCTTCAGTGTCAAGTATCATTTTATTTAAGATATTGTTGGTCCAGAAGAAATTATGATCAATAAAATTCATACATTGGATAACCTTGTAGATATGCTTATCAAACTACTTCATATTGCTAGGTTCAAGTAGTGCTTGAACTTAGTTAGTGTTTTCGATTCTAGAATCTGACTTTCTACTATTACCCTTAGTGACAGTATGGTTATTTCAATTGGGAGTACTGCTTCTATTCCGTATACTCGAGAATAAGGGGTTACTCCAGTCGAAGACCAAATTGAGATTCGAGACCCCCAAAGGGAAAACAACATCAGGTTTGGTCAATCTTTATAATTTTCAACCATTTTCTTAATTATTCTTTGTATGTTCTTAGTGGCTGCTCTGACAACTCCATTTGTTTACAGTTGAATATGGAAGATTTGTGGTGTTGGATTTTATACTTTTGTAAGAAGTTGACCACCTCTTTCTTAAAGTGACTACCTTGGTCGCTTATTAGCTTATGTGGCACCTCGTATCGACATATGATGTTGTTAATTATGACTTTTGCCACGTGCTTTAGGTGATCTTGGCATAAGAGGCTGCTTCCACCTATTTTGTAAAGTAGTCGATTGCTACAACCATATATTCATCACTTCCAATTCCTTTAGGAGTTGTCCTTCCAATGATGTCGATTTCCTAGACCAAAAAAGGCCATCAAGAAGTTAACGTGAAAAGGAAAGAGGGTGGCGGATGCTTTAAGTTTGTATATACTTGACTTTTTGTGATACCTTCGTACATATGCATGACAGTCAGCCTCCATGGTGGAGCAGTAGTATCCCAACCTTTGAACCTTCATTGCTAGCATACGACTATTCATATGGAGTCTGCATTCCCCACCATGGACTTCTTTCATTACCTCTCGAGGCTCCTCGTGAGTGAGACAAAGTAAATTAATACCAATGTTGATCTTTTTATACAATTTTCCTTTATCCTCAAAGTACTGTGAAGCCAATATCCACAATGCTGTTGGGCTTCTAGGGAGGACCAAGGTAGATATTCCTTTTTTGTTAGGTACTATTAGATGTCATAATACCAAGCATCGAGGTCGACATGAGTTCGACATGATATGCTTTTATTATAAAATAATGTGTGAGTTTGTCCCTCCTTTCTACTACTAATGGCATGGAATGGATGTCGCTTGGGATATTGATAATTGAGACTGACTTTGCCCAGGTATCGATAAATTAATTGTCCTTATGAGGCATGCAGTTATATGTGATGTGAGTAAAGTTCTTGACGAGTTCAACCAAGTGGGCTTGGTATGGTGCTAAGGAATCACTCCTCACCTTCCACCGTTGTGATATTTTGTTGATTATGAGGTTGGAATCACCATATACTCTTATGTTCTTGATTCCCATTTCCATGACAACATGTAACCTGATGATACCAGCTTTGTGATCAGCAACATTGTTAGTAATATTGAAGTTGCATTTGACACAGATCAGGGTGTGTGCCTCTTCAGGAGATACAAGAAGGATATGTGCTCCAAATCCCTTTTGATTTAAGACCCCATCAGAGTACATCATCCACATATCCTCTTCTATTTGGAGAACCCCTTCATTCAAAAAATTGAAGGTTTCTTCCTCTTGAGCTTCTGTTGCCAAATCTACGAAGAAATTGGATACAACCCTTCCTTTAATTGATTTCTGTGGAAGTTAGTGGAGGTCGCATTTAGATAACATAATCGTCCACCTAGTCACTTTTCATTGATCATTGGCTACTATAGTAAGTATTTTATAAGGTCTATGGGCGCTACCACATGTATTGTTTGGGTCATTATATAATATCTAAGCTTCTTGGATGCCCATAGTAAGGCGAGGGTAGTTTTTTTCCAAGGGAGAATGCCGAGTTTCATAATCAAGAAATTTCTTACTCAAATAACAGACTGCTCTTTATTCCCCTCAATTTTCTATGCCAGCATGATGCCCATTGTTGTTGTAGTGGTTGTGAGGTATAGGATGAGAGGAATTTCTGGTTGGAGTGGAACCAACACTAGCAGGTGAGAGAGGTATTCCTCGATCTTATTAAACACTTCCTGGCACTCTTCATCCCATTGTGTCTTGGCCAATTTCTTAAAAATGCGCTTATGGTTAACAAGGACATGCAACAACTAACGTATTGTAGGTACCCTAAAAATCCTCGTATTTCCTTTTCCATCTTAGGAGGCGGCATCTCCTGGATGACTTTGATTGTTGAGGGATCAACCTTGATTCCTCTTGAGCTAACCACATATGCTAGCAGCTTGCCAGAGGTTTCCCCAAATGCACCTTTCTATGGGTTCTGATGCATGTTATACTTCCTCAATCTTATAAAGAACTTTTGCAGGGTCGGCAAATACCTGACGTTTTCCTTAGATTTTATAATCATTTCATCTATATACATTTCTACTTCCTTGTGCATTAGGACATACAATAGGGTAGCGGCAGTCCTTGATTTGTTACCCCGACATTTTTCAACCTAAATGGCATCACAGTAGAGCAATAAGTTCCCCAGGGGGTGATAAAGGTGACATTTTCCATGTCTTCATCAACCATTTTGATCCGATTGTATCCCGCATACCCATCCATAAATGACAAGAGGGCATGACCAATAGTGTTGTCAACCAGAACGTCTATATGTAGCAAGGGAAAGTCATCTTTTGTACTTGCCTTGTTAAGATCCCTAAAGTATAAACACATTCGTACCCTTCCATCCTTCTTGGGCACTGAGACTATGTTTGTTATCCACTTCGGGTACTGCATAACCCTAATAAAGCCAGCTTCCATCTACTTCTCAACTTCTTCATTCATCTTCAGAGCCCATTTTGGATTCATTCTATGGAGCTTTTGCTTTACTGGGTTAGCGTATGAACAGAGGGGAATCTTACGTTCAGCAGCATCCCGATTTATGCCTCATTTTTGTTTATAACACCAGGTGAACATATCTATGAACTCCTTTAGAAGTGAAATGAATGCTTCCTACTCTTTAGGGATTAAGGATTTTCCTATTTTAATTTCTTGGGGTTCTTCAATTGTCCCCAAGTTAATCATTATAGTATCCTCAATTATGAAAGTTCGATTTTCATAATCTTCCATGACTTCGATTAAGTCTTTCGGGATTGTTTCTTCATTTTCATCTTTATTAGAGGCAAAGTATTCTGAAGAAGAGGAATGAGACGAGTTGTAAATGAAGGAGTTCATCTTATTGACATCGGGAATGAGTACATCTAATGCACAATTGGTAGAAACAAAAGACTGACTCGTAGTGTCTGTCCTAACACCCATATTAGACTCCGCCAAGGCTATAGTGAAGACTTTTCCTTCCTCTTTGGCCTTTCAAGTCACTTGTGTATAGTTCTTCGCCCCAGTTTCATTAATGAATTCGGTAGGGTTAAAACTGGGTTAGCTATAGTAAGAGATAAGACAATAGTAGGTTCTTCCTTTTTCGTATACTTTTTCCTAAATAATCTGGCAAAGACATTGTTGTCCGCTTGATCAATCCAATCTAGTGTGGATTGGTCTTTGTCTTTCGAGGCGAGCATCTCCTCCTACAGCAATTGACAATCATTGAAGACTTCTAACCTTCGAATCCAAATTCCCTTTTCCTTTATATAATGGGGTTTAGGGAAACTATAAAAGGGAAAATTGTCTCCGTGATGGAGGAACTGTCCATTACGAGTGCCGAGGTACGACTTTATAGCATAGTCTTTCTAGTATCCTTTCTTGATTGCCATTTTTCGTGCGTGCTCCTTTCATTGGGCCTTAATTACTTCTACAAGAGTGCATTGGTACACTAGACCAAATTTATAATTTTCTTGTTGCGTTATGGGAAAGGTAGTCAAACCTTGTGTTCCTTGGCTAATGTAACCCCTGAAAATATCTGAGGATGGCATTCACATGAACGTTTGAGTAAGGATCAAAGTCAAAGGGAGCCTAATCCTTTTCCAGGGCTGTTGTCATTTCGAAGTTGTATAGTTCTTCATCAATTTGGTTATGCTCTACTTCTAATATTGCCTATTTGCTGGTAATAGTAGCACACAGGCTGTCATCTTCGATGGTTACCACTTCTTCCTTTATCACCAATTTTTTTCTTTTGATGCAGTGTGGAGGGGACTGCTTGATGCGCATGAAGCCATGAGTGTTTTGAGAGCAGATTAAAAGTGGCTGGGGTATCCAGCACTTGAAATTCTGTGTTCTTCTCAACAGGACCCACATTGATGGGAAGGAAGACAGTGCCTAGGACTAGCCTCTTCGAGTTATCATATGCTCGAAGATATGCCAAAGGAGCTAAAAGTTGACTTTTCTTGCTTCCTAATCTCCTTGCAGTCCTCTAGGGATTGACGTTCACAACTACCTAGTCATCCGCCATAGAGAGAGGTATACGCTTATGAAGGCAAGTCATAGTTAAGTACTAGGCTTTATTGTGCATTGTGCCTTCTGGTGGAAGATCGTCGCTGTTAAAGTTTATAGGGCCTTTACCAATAGCGATTGCAACCATTATCTCTTCAGGTGTCATGTCGGATGATAGATCTATCTTATTTGGCTTTGTAATTA
>NCQS01125351.1:3067-18552 GCA_002740445.1 Pachycereus pringlei | reverse complement strand
GTATATAAGACTCTTGTAGTTAGGGAAAATTCAAATAGGGCATCGAACAAATAGTGCCTTTAAATTTTAAGGGAAAACAAAACTGCAAGTAATTCAAGGTCATGAGTGGATAATTCTTCTCATAAGATTTGAGTTGTTGGGAAGCGTATGCTATCATTTTGCATAAGGACGTAGCCAAGACCATGTTGAGAGGCATCACTATAGATAAAAAACTCCCCAGTCAAAAAAAGAAGAGCGAGAATAAGGGCAAAGGTGAGACAATCTTTGAGGGCTTGAAAAGCTTCTACACATTTGTGTGTCCATTCAAATTTTGTGGCTTTTTTCATAAGGTTGGTAAGAGGTAGGGCTATTCGCAAAAACTCTCCATAAATCTTCGATAATACCCTGCTAAATCCAAGAAACTTCGAACCTTAGTAAGATTAGCTGGTCTAGGCCAATTTAATACAACCTTAAACTTTATGGATCCAGCTTAATTCCGTCCTTAGAGCTTATGTTCCCCAACAATGTAACCTCTTCAAGCCAAAATTCACACTAGTTCAACTTACCACACAATTTATGCTTCCTTAAGGTGTGCAAGATAATCCTTAAATGCTCTTTATGCTCCTCCTTGGTTCTTGGATAAACTAATACATCATCAATAAAGACCCCAACAAACTTATCAAGACACGACTTTAAAACTCGGTTCATGAGGCTCATGAGGGCTGTTGGGGCATTTATAAGTCCAAATCCATTATGACAAATTACAATGCCTATATCTAATGCAGAAAGTGGTTTTTAGTATGTCAAATAGGTTAACTCAAAGCTAATGGTCTCCAGAACAAAGCTTAATTTTGGAGAAAATTTCGGCTCCTTGGATTTGGCCAAATAGGACATCTATGTAGGTAAAAGGATAATTATTCTTGATGCTAATTTTGTTCAACTCCTGATAATATGTACATAAATGCATATTTCCATCCTTATTTTTTATAAAGAAAATTAGGGCTGCCCAAGGTGAGACACTTGGACTAATAAACCCTTTCTTTAATAATTTCTCTAATTGAACTTCCAACTCTCTTATCTCCACTGGGGCCATGTAATAAGGTGACTTAGATGAGGTGGATTTCAAAGTCAATTTCTCATTAAGGTAAAAGGCCTAAAAGGTCATAAACAATGACCACAGAAAATTTAGATACAATGGAGATGTTTTGAATATCAAGCTCATTTTTTAGTTTGAACTCAACACTGCCTAAGTACCCTATACACCCTTTCTTAAGTAATCCTTGAGCTTTCATGATAGAAATGACTGTAAAATCACTCTTTCCATGTTCTCCTTTAAAATACGCTTTACCTCCTTGTCGACTCCTAGAAGAAACCATATTGATTTTCATTATCAATCTTATTCAGTGTATCGACAATAAATCCATCTCTAAAATAAGGTCAAAGTCACAGAGGTCAAATTGAATAGGTCTGTCATAACTATCTCATCTCCTATGAATAGAGGATAACTTTTATACATATAGGGAGACATGATAATTTCTCTGATAAAAAGAGCAATGGACAAGTTTGAATGTAATTTTTTGAGAGAACAATTCTAATTAAGACACAACAAATGTAGAAATACAACAATGGAAATACAACGATGGATGCTTCAGAGTCAAATAAAGCATATAGGGGTTGATTATTCAAAAAGGGGGTGCTACTTATTACTATACCGGAGTTTGATGCTTCCTTTTTGGTTATGGCATGAACTTTCCTAACATTGCTAACTTTTCCTTGAGAATAGGATGGCTGGTTCCCAGTTGACATACACCTTTTGATCCTTCCCTCGTACGCCTCTTTGAACAATCTTTAGCCTTATAGTCAGGACTAGCATAGTAATAGCATAAGTTAGTCCCCACTTACAATCCTTAGTTGCATGATTTGAGCATTATAGTTCTTACAAGGTTCGTTCTATTTTATGGAATCTATTTATTCAATTGTTGCTGTTACGTGAAGCTTTGGCCAAGATTAGGCTTCTTGTTGTAATTGTCATTGAAATTCTGGCTTCTTGAATCCCACTTTCTTTTCAATTATGCATGATCACTAGATGATTTGGCAGCTTGGATTAGAATGTTGACTCTCTCTACGTCAACTACCTATTCATATAATTCTTGATAGGTGGTTATGTGATGACCGCCTAATTGCTGGCAAATTTTAGGGTCTCTTAGTTCTTTTTCATTTTCTTAGTGGCGCCACAATTATCAAAAAATCTCAACAATTCTTTAAATTTGGCAGCTTAATCAGTAACAAGCATCTTACCTTGTTAAAGGGTAAGGAATTCATATTTTTTTAATGCTGTATTGATATTAGGCAGAACTTTTCTGAAAAAAGGGTCTTAAAAGAATCAAAATTAAAGTCGGGCTCATTTTTTTTTCCTTTCATGGTACCCCACCAGCATCAACCTTGCTGCTCAAGTAATAGTTGTCGATACTGACTTGTCAATCAACTAGAACTTGTACGACATTGAACACTTTTCTGATCCAATTCTCAAGTTCAGCTAGGTCAGCCTTACCATCATAGTAACTACATTTTCTTGCTACTACTTTGTCCACCAAGCTTTTGCAATTTATTTTAGGCTAGCCATTGATGTTATGGTTGTTGGGTTGCGAAGCTCATTTGATCAATTCATTAAGTAATTGCACCACCATCTCAGTAGGAAGAACATAAGCTCCCGATCTTGGAGTAATTTTTCAAGAGCTTCCACTATGATAGCTGCTTCTAGATTGTCCCAACATCCTACTTTAATTATAAATTAACATACACGTTAGATTTTTTATAATTTTTTTAATAAAAAATTAAGAAGAAGATTATCACTAACAAAGATAGAATTTTCATCCCCATACTAATTTCAATGCAATACAAGTCTTATCATTAGTATCTAATGGAGACACCTTATCTCCTTAAACTATCATTTTGATAGATTGTCACCTACACTTGATAGACACAATATGAGGACCCTGACTAGATGTCTGGGGTATATTCAACACTAAGTCCTAATTCATCTTCAGCCTCTCTTCCTATCTTTGGGTAACAAGTGAAGAGATCTTGGATATTCTTACCTAATTGATCTAGGGTGTCCCTTAAGAGGAGTTAACTCATCGTAGTTTCAAATGGTCCTCTTTTAGCAAAATGTTCACCAGATAGATTGGTATTTCCCCCGCACGCATAGACTACTACCTTTTCATATTTTCTCTTGAATTAAGCCCTAGGTTCAAAGTCAGGAAAAGAATCCATTTGAAGTTTAGCATGTAAATAGGAACTTTATATTTGGTGGCTCCTCAAGCCAACACTACATATATCCACCATTTAACCCTCTTTAGATGGGCCTTCACGATTGTGCCAAATATTTGCTTTATTTGATTAGGGTCTATATGATGAAACTTTTGGATAGTTGCCATCTTATGCAAGGTATACAAACACATAAGCAAATATTTAATAATAAATTTGAATGTGCATATATAATCATATTCTAGATGACGACTTCACTCTTAAGTCTGCAAATTTTATCCGCCCTAGTTTTAAACATATCGCTTTGATGCTTACTATAATGCCTTGACCAATTGGAGATTCTAAAGCATATCTTATTTATACTATTTAGCAGAAGCCTGTTTAAATAGACGCATTATGTCATGTCTTTGAAGGAGGCACAAGGCACTGTATACATTACAGACTAAATTAAAATTAGGGGATAATATTTTCTAGGTATTTATTCAAAGCATTAGCTGACTAGGACTTATTTAAAGAAATAGCACTAGAAATAGGTGGGCCTAACAAGTAACAGTCTGAACCCAATTCATGCTAATCATCCTGAATTATTTTAATTTAAATTTAACTAAGTTAGGTGCCGCATTTCAATCTAGCATTTTATATACTTATGCAATAGCAGGTTGAATCGATAGAGTGGCTTCAAGAATAAAATTTCATTATGCTTAATAATAACTTATTCAAAATCATAAATGAGTCAAATTATTGCTTAAATAAAATGGGAAGTAATAGGACATAAAAGTAGGCACAATTCACATGCCTAAAGTATATAAATGAAATCATAACAATAATAATGTATGAGGTAATTAAATAAAATATAATACATAAATTAATTTAGATGTGTAAAGTTCATATTTTTTTCGCCAAATGCACCTTAATAATCCCATTAATAGCCCAAAATATTGGTGCTAGACTTGGCCGAAATATTTACTAAGTATAAGAAAAAAAATAAATAAGTAAATAACCCAGAAAATTTTGGATTATCACAAAAAAATCTGTTAATTAAAAAAAAAAAAAGAAAGGGCAAATTTCCCAAAATTTCCCCCCAAATACCCGAAACCCCTTTCCCCTGAATTCACGGCCCCCTTCTCGACCTCCTCTGCCCAGCACCCTTCCCCTACTCGCTGGCCCTAATTGCCGGTTGTTCATGTCCTCAAACACCGTCGGGAACCCGTCACGCCACCGCCGGCTGCCACTGTACCCTGGCTGCTCCCTCTTCTCCTCTCTTTATGTTCTTCCAGTGAGTTGAGAATGTGAAAAATCGTAAACCCCTTATGCTCATTTTGATTGTTTTTATTGATTGGTTATGTAAGAAATCATTTTAATTGATTAAGTGAATGTTAATTTGTGGTTTTCTTGGATTTTAGATGATGGGATTAAATTGGTAAAACTTAGAAGCTTAGAGGTGGTGATGGAGGGTTAGGGTTTGAAGGTTGGAAGAGAATTCAAGCTTGGTTTCTTGATTTCATGGAATTTGAGTGGATTTTAATAAAATTAATATGACATACATTTGTGTGTGCATGAGGTTGAGTGGGTAGCCATGAACATGAGTGTAAGCTTGAAGTAGGTGGATATGGCGTAAAGGAATGAAATCGGTTAACTTTGGAAATTTGAAATTCATTGCATAAATATGAATTTGTGAATTAGTTTAAGGTAATGAAATAATGTTTAATGGTTATTTGAGATAAATTTAGAATGTATGTGTGTGTTGTGTAGGGATTGCCATGGAAGATGGTTTCTCGAGCTTGGGGTTGAAGATGGGATTAAAAGATGGAATTCCTAATTGGGCTCTTGAAATTAGTAGCTTAATTAAGCTCTTGAGATTACTTTTTGAGGAATCACAAATGTGTTTTTATGTGCGAAATTAAGTGGAAATATTATTTTGGGATTTTGAAAACAAGTCAAGTATGAGATGAATGTTAGAGACTAATTTAGAGTATCAGATGATTTCAGTGTGTGAATTGGGGGTGATATTATCCATTAAAGATAATTACGAGCTGGACTTTTGCAACTCAGTTAAAATGGTAAGATAATTGGGTTTGAATTGGTGTCAAAAATTAATGACGTGCTTGTGTAACTTAAAGAGAGAAATAAAGATTAATTCTTGTTTGAATGTTGGAGAATGATGTATGTTTTTGTGACCCAAATAAACAAGTAGAAATCAGTGTTCGTTTGAGCATAAAAGAGCATAAATGTTTTCAATCTACATATAAAAGTGTGATATGACGTAAGAAATCGAGTTAGAGCCACAAGTCGAGTTAGTAACTCAACCCCTCAGGAGTAAATCACTAGAACTAACCATAAGATCTCTTTTCTGAATGACTGTAATAATAATGGAAATGAAATTCATGATAATATCAAGCATGACATCCAACACCAATAACGGCAACGATTATAATAACTTTATCGATAATAACGTTAATATTTATGACACTAAGGGTCAAACATTAACGCCTATTATAGCGTAATAATATCAGTATCACTAATGATAGTAATAATGACGATAGTAATAGCAACAAATGAAACATTACTGATAATAAAATATACATTTCTAAAGCATAATTGAGGCCACTCTCGTCGCTTCAACACCGCAAACAATATTTTATTCAAAGGGGGGAGACTTCAAGGTTCCAGGTACGTTGACTACCTGTACCTTTCAAAAGCTCACATGCTTTTTATAGTAACCAAAGTCTTATAATATATAATTATTTAATGAGTCATTTTCAAGTATTGTCTTGTCATATAACCAAGTGGACCCACTAGTTAACAATCATCAGCACTTACGCCCTTCAATTCACCCACTCAGTCTCAAGTCAAGCTATGCGATCGACCTGACAGGTGTACACGTACTCAATGATCGCAATACTCATATGAGTTGATCAATTTGGGTTCCACTATCAAATAATAACCGGTAATAGTTTAACTTTATAATCTCTTCTTCTCCTGTTTTCGAACTAAAAAGAATTGAAATGCGGGGATCCAACTAAATTGTTCTAAAAGCTTAACTTTATAGTATGGGGATAAGCGTATTGAGCTTCAGCTTATTTTTTGAAGTATTTTTGTGTTTTCTATTTTAGGTGATGAACAAGTGGACAAACTTGTCCCTAATGAGCTGAAGAAGGTAAGAAGTGAAGGAAGGACTCGTTACATTGTAGTTTAACGTTGTTAGATGCTCATTATGGATCCCCGCATAGTTTGAAGACTTGACAGAGCTTAAATACCATGTTGAGTCTATAACTTGAGTGAGCATGCTTAAGGTGGGGAGATAGATTTAGTAGATACCTAATCTGGTTATATTTTGAGTTATGTAAAGGCTAAATAACGGTTCGAAGTTGACTCAACTGCCTTTAGTTTGATGGGATTGGGAATTGTGACAGTGTTCCAGCAAAATCATATAGCTTATATAAATAGCCTTATTTGACTTCCGGCATCGGTAATGCTCAAGTCATTAAGACTTTTGCTGCCATTATGATATTAAGTAGTTAAGTTAAAATAATATGGTAACTAGCATTTGGGTGCATTATAGTTGTGGTGTCAGAGCCAGGTGTTGATGAGCTATCGGGGTGCCTGTGAGTTGTGTTAGATTAGCAAAACGAGATGTTGACTAGGAGTTCATGTGCATGCATGGATTATGAGGTTATTTTTAGTAAACATTTACCTGGCTTTCAGCCTTTGGTATTTAGATGAACGACATAGTTGAGTAATGTCCTAGGAATTTCATCGCTATCAAAGTAGAATGGCGAAGCATTCGGTTAATTTCTTGGCAATCTATGTATTCAAAGGAAGTGTAGCAAGCTCATAGCGATAAATTGGGTTGCCTGTTTAAGTTACCAGGATGACTTCAATCTAGAGATTTTGTTAAAATATGCTGAAAATACTTAATGTTTGGGTATTGTAATGTTTAAGACATGACAAGAAGGTGAAGTCTGTAAACTCTTATGTGATTAATGTAGTACCAAACTACATTTAACTTGCTAGACAAGGGAAATATATTATGTAGCAATATTCATAGGTTAGATCATTATGAAATAATTATTACAACAGTGTAATAATGTGAATGTCTGAGGGCCTATCACATTGTTGTAGATGAATGGCAAATAATCATTTAGTATAATGAATCCGATGTTGTAGCTTATGTAGTACTACTTGATATTATATGGGTTGTATGTGTTATGATAAGGTGTTACGCAAAGGAGGTGTTGTCATTAAATGTGCCCCTAGAATGTGTGAACTTATGCGAGCTACTGACTGTGAGGTGCATACAAGTCATTATACCCTAAGAGCATGTTTTTCAGTGATAGAGGTAGTAAGCAATGAAGGGATAGGGATTCTTTAGACTTGGAGTGTTGGTGGATGTTTTGATTCTGGGTTGTTGACCCAGATCATATAAACAAATATGCCTCAATCTAGACGATAGTAGGCATTGAAAACTTTGAAAATGTGTAGGGAAAAACTCTTTTAGAGATTTGAGATTGTATAATGTGGTTGGGCTGATAATGTCCACACTTATTATGAGGTTAGAACAAACTCTAAAGGCATATGGAAATTGCTAAGGGTGGATTTTAGCTCCAAGATATTCATAAGAGGTTCTAAGGATACGATATAAATAATTTTTCTTATTATGATGGATTAGGTCGTGGGTGCTGATGGGTCAAGTTATGCTCGTTAGATTGCAAAAATAAATTAAGTGGGGAAGATCGTACTCTGTGAAGCATCAGGTGATTCGGTAAGCAAGCTCTTTAGGATTAACAAGGACTAGGCAAGGGGAAAAAAAGGAAAGATAGAAAAGAAAGAGTGAGAAGAAGGGCACTTAGGCATTGGATTCATCAAGGTAGCGCGAGTGGTGGTCAACAACTTTGAGCATGCTCATTTTGTTAAAAAATGATTATTTACAGAAGTGAAACCATAGGAAAAAGGCTCGAGGATATGTCATATATATGGACGAATACGTTACTTTTCTATACGAGAAATTCTAGAAGTCGTAATTTATATTCTAGCCAAGAATGGATAAGATTTGGGGAGATAGATATTATTTGGGGAAGTATAATATAAGTACAATGGTTATATGGGTTGAATTTAGGGCGCCTATTGATGCATTATAGTTTATGCTGGTAAGGAATTAGGAGTGGTGATTTGGGTATATATTACATGGACTCCACAGTAGTATTACTAGTGACTCTATGAGGTTGAGATGTGAAATTCAAAATAGCGTTACCAGGATGCCTTGTGAGGTAATAAGATATGTGAGATGCCTGCATACAGATTTAAACCCAGGCGACTTTCTTTTGAGCATGTCAAACCCTTGGGAGTTCAGCTGTACGAGTCCCTGCATTGATCCAAATAAGTTTACAGTGACCTTTAGCCAACTAACGTTAGACCACCCTTGTCAGATATCATTGCATAATTTAGCATCCTTCTTAACTTCCTTGGTTACCACCTAGAACTAGCCATCCCCTATATGCAATAGCATAATTTAACTTGTAATTCCTTTTCATTCGGATTAAGCTTTGCAAAAGCTATTTAATCATTGTAGCAATACTTCCTTACATATCTTTTTCCTCATTGAATTACTTCGTGACATCAATTTTTATAGGAAATCTCTATCATTAAAATGGGTTATATCTCTCTTGCTTTCACTAGTTGCCTCTACTCAGCTTATTTTTTGCCACCATTATTTCAATAGTAATGTGACCTTTGTTGCCCTTAACATCCGATCACTACATATGCGCAATGTTTTGGTTTCAATGTAACCAATGATTGGAATTGTCTGTCTCTTGCTGCCCTCAATTCTAAATTGTTTATGCTTATAGTTATTTTTATTCAATCTGCATCACAGTAATATTTTAATCACCCATCGTTTCGGAATCTACCATCGGTTCATAAGAATCTTATATCAACAACATTCTCAATACTTTTAGTCATTAAACAACTTCTCCCTTAATCATCTCGACTTATGTATTGGCATCGTCTCTTTGCTATTTTACCTCCTCTTGACACCGAGCATTTGCTTAGAAGATCTTAATTAGCATACGAAACGTTGCTGATTAATTTATCTTTTGCATTAATGCTATTATTTCTATCATTTCTTATATTTGGTTGATCTATCTCATCTTTAAACTTTGTTTTCTTTCAATATTATCTGATCCTTCTTTTAATTTCAAACCTTTAGAATGTTAGTGGTTCCTCAAGAGTGGTCATACCTATTTCTAGCATCATCCACCATATCTTTGAAACTTGTTGCTAAATACTGAATCCATTCTTGCTCGATTTTAAGTGGTTGTCAACATTCTAATACTTTTAACTTTCATATTCCTCTTCTTCATTTTGTTAAAAGCATATTTATATGTATGTATCTTGCACCCAGTTTATTCCTAGTAGTAAGCCTATATAGCTTGTTTTGAGTTAAAGATGCAATTACGCTCCCAGTAGTGCGAGTAAACAATGACTGTTGTAATTCCATCAATTCTCTTGCTTTTAAATTCCATTCCTCAAAATATGACTCAGTCTTTCTCTATGCAATCTTGTTATCTTACTTAAACTTGTTTCACATTGCCTATTTTATACTCTACTCATTCAAATCCAAATTCGTCTATTGGCTTTATCATGTTGATGGTGGTGAGACGGCTACCTTATTGAACTTCGTTACTACTATCCTATTTGTAATTCAATGATTGAATGCAAATGTAACTAAATCACCTTGCTCATCTAAGCTGGGTCAAATCTTTTCCTTCAAAACTCTCTTTTGTCGTTATCTACTGTCCTATGTTAGACATCGTGATTATCCTATTTCTTATGATATTGGTACTATATTTGTGACTTTGGCATTCAACCACACTTTAGTGGCATAATTATAGTAACAATCTACCTTCCTTCTCCTGTTAGAGCTCTAAAATCATAAATTCGTTTCCATTCATGCGAAGGGGTTCGAGCAGCTTGGTCGAGCAATTAGAACTTTGGTTAAAAGTATTTAAGTAAGCGAATAATCTTGTCTTCCTATTTTGAATGCTCTAATCCTTTGTTATTTCATTTCATATTTCATAAACAATGTAACTTGATCTATAAGACAACCTTCTCACTACTCAATTGGATTGAGATGACCTAGAATAATCATTTTTGCCACTGATATAACTTAGTAACTGTTGACTATTTGTTGGCTCTTTCATGATTCATACCTGTAAACCACAATGCTAGTGGCCTTCTATTATTGGATTCTTGAAAACTCATATCCATCTTTACTTTAGCCGTCCTATGACAATCTCTCGCTTATTAATCATTTCTAACTTCACTATTTATTTCTTTCATGGGCAATGACTGACTTGACCACCATTCTCATCACTCTCATTCGTGGATATGTTCATCTTTAACATCAAATTTAGATCTAGCAAACTTTTGACGAGTCCAATAATGAAAAGCCTAGCAGAGTTTGAACACAATAATAATTACCCAATCTGGCGTCTTCAGGGACCTTGAAAATATGAGCATTGAAGTTGTCTCACATGGGTCAAGAAATGAGTTGTCATTAGCTTTAAAAGTGCAAGGCTCAATAATAATGAAGATTAAGCAAAGTCAAAAGGGTGATATCAAATTAGAGAGACTTAGGCAGAATGTGATACAAGGGAAGTCACCTGGCTTTATGATAGATGAGGATGAAACCTTGAGGCTACAAAACCGGTTATCTATTCTTTATAAAGAGGAATTGAAAGGAAGATTTTAGAAGGAGCTCATAATGCTCATTATTCAGTGGATCAAGGAGGAACACAATGTCCAGGGATCTGAGGTAATGCTATTGGTGGGATAACCTCAAGAGGGAGATTGCAAAGTACATGGAAGTGCTTGACTTGTGACGAGATCAAGACTGAGCATTAACACCCAGTAAGCAAACTGGGGCCTTCAGGAAGCACCATCTGAAAGTGGGATTTAATTTCAATGGGTTTTATCATGGGATTGCCTTTTACATCTTCAAAAAAAATTGTCATTTGGGTCAATGTTGACAGACTCACCAAATCTGTTCATTTCATACCAACCCATGGAACTTAGGGTGCAGAGAGACTATTGTAATTGTACATCAAAGAAATAGTTTGACTGCATGGCATACCAAAGGGTACAGTATCTGATAGAGACCAGAATTTGAAGGTGGATTTTGGCAAGCCTAACAAAAAGCCTTCGGGATTACAATTAAATTTTAGTAGTTCATATTGCCTTGAGATAGATAAGCAGACTGAAAGGGGTGAATCAAATCTTCGAGGATATACTGAGAGCATGTGTACTTAACTTTAAGGGGAACTAAAAAGATTATTTACGCTGGGGAAATTTTCTTACCATAATAGTTATCAGTCCACCATTAAAACAGTTCTTTTGCGCCATTATATGGGAGGAAGTGCAAAATGACCTTAGGGTGAAATGAATTAGATGAAGTACTAATCACAGGACATGAGAAACAAGTAATAATTTAAGGGAAATTTAAGGCTTTTCCAATTGGCATGTTTCGAGGACGAAACTTATTTTAAGGGGGAAAGGCTGTAACAGCATGAACCCAATTCATGCTAATTACCCTAAATTATTTTAATTTAAATTTAACTAAGTTAGGCGACGCATTTCAATCTAGCATTTTATATACTTATGTAATAGCAGGTTGAATCGACATAGTGGCTTCAAGAATAAAATTTCATTATGCTCCATAATAACTTATTCAAAATCATAAATGAGTCAAATTATTGCTTAAATAAAATGGGGAGTTATAAGACATAAAAATAGGCACAATTCACATGCCTACAATATATAAATGAAATCATAATAATAATAATGTATGAGGTAATTAAATAAAATGTCATGCATAAATTAATTTAGATGGGTCAAATTCACATTTTTTCCCCTAAATGTGCCTTAATAGTCCCATTGATAGCCCAAAATATTGGTGCTAGACTTGGCCCAAATATTTACTAAGTATAAGAAAAAAAAATAAATAAGTAAATAACCCTGAAAATTTTGGATTATCACCAAAAAAATCTGTTAATTAAAAAAAAAAAGAAAGGGCGAATTTTCCAAAATTTCCTCCTAAATACCCAAAACCCCTTTCCTCTGAATTTCCAGCCCCTTCCTGACCTGCCCTGCCCAGCACCCTTCTTGTGCTCATTGGCCCTATTCGCCGGCTGTTCACGCTATCAAAAGCCGCCGGGAACCTGTTGGGCCACTGTACCATGGCTGCTCCCTCTTCTCCTCTCTTTATGTTCTTCAAGTGAGTTGAGAATGTGAAAAATCCTAAACCCCTTATGCTCTCATTTTGATTGTTTTTATTGATTGGTTTTGTAAGAAATCATTTTAATTGATTAAATGAATGTGAATTTGTGATTTTCTTGGATTTTGGATGATGGGATTAAATTGGTAAAGCTTAGAAGCTTACAGATAGTGATGGTGGGTTAGGGTTTGAAGGTTGGAGGAGAATTCAGGCTTAGTTTCTTGATTTCATGGAATTTGAGTGGATTTTAATAAAACTAATATGATATACATTTGTGTGTGTATAAGGTTGAGTGAATAGCCATGAACATGAGTGTAAGCTTGAAGTGGTTGGATATGGGGTAAAGGAACGAAATAGGTTAACTTTGCAGATTTGAAATTCATTGCATAAATATGAATTTGTGAATTAGTTTAAGGTAATGAAATAATGTTTAATGGTTATTTGAGACAAATTTAGAAGATATGTGTGTGTTGTGTAGGGCTTGCCATGGAAGAGGATTTCTTAAGCTTGAGGTTGAAGATGGGATTAAAAGAGGGAATTGCTAATTAAGCCGTTGAAATTAGTAAATTAATTAACTCTTGACATTAATTTGAGGAATTAAAAATGTATTTTTATGTGCGAAATTAAGTGGAAATATTATTTTGGGATTTTGAAAACAAGTCAAGTATGAGATGAATGTTAGAGACTAATTTAGAGTATCGTATGGATTTCAGTGTGTGAATTGGGGGTGATATTATCCATTAAAGATAATTGCGGGCTGGACTTTTGCAACTCAGTTAAAATGGTAAGATAATTGGGTTTGAATTGGTGTCAAAAATTAATTTTGTGCTTCTGTAACTTAAAGAGAGGAATAAAGATTAATTCTTGTTTGAATGTTGGAGAATGATGTATGTTTTTGTGACCCAAACAAATAAGTAGAAATCAAAGTTCCTTTGAGCCTAAAAGAGCATAAATATTTTCAATTTGCATGTGAAAGCGTGATGTTACGTCGGAAATTGAGTTACAACCACTAGTTGAGTTAGTAACTCAACCCCTCAGGAATAAATCACTAGAACTAACCATAATATCTCTTTTCAGAATGATTGTAATAATAATGGAAATGAAATTCATGATAATATCAAGCATGACATCAAACACCAATAACGACAATGACTATAATAACTTTATCGATAATAACATTAATATTTATGACACTGAAGGCAAAATATTAAAGCCTATTATAGCGTAATAATAGCAATATCGCCAATGACATTAATAATGACGATAGTAATAGTAACGAATGAAACTCTACTGATAATAAAATATACATTTCTGAAGCAAAATTGAGGCCAGTCTCGTCACTTCAACACCACAAACAACATTTTATTGAAAGGGGAGAGTTTTCAAGGTTCCGGATATGTTTACTGCCTGTACCCTTCAAAAGTTCACATGCTTTTTATACATACCAAAGTCTCATAACATATAATTATTTAATGAATCATTTTCAAGTATTGTTTTGCCACATAATCAAGTGACCCACTAGTTAACAATCATCGAGGCTTATGCCCTTCAATTCACCCGTGCGGCCTCAAGTCAGGCTATTCGATTGGCCTAACGGGTGTACGCCTACTCAATGATCACAATACTCATATGAGCTCATCAATTTGGGCTCCACTATCAGATAATAACCGGCAATAGTTTAACTTTATAATCTCTTCTTCTCCTGTTTTCGAACTAAAAAGAATTGAAATACAGGTGCCCAACTAAATTGTTCTAAAAGCTTAACTTTACAGTATGGGGATAAGCGTCCTAAGCTTTGGCTCATTTTTCAAAGTATTTTTGTGTTTTTTGTTTTAGGTGATGAACAAGTGGACAAAGGTGTCCCTAACGAGCTGAAGAAGGTAAGACGTGAAGGAAAGACTCGTTACATTGCAGTTTAACGCTGTTAGATGCTCACAATGGATCCCCACATAGTTTGAAGGCTTGACAGAGCTTAAATATCATGTTGAGTCTACAACTTGAGTAAGCATGCTTACGGTGGGCAGAGAGATTTAGAAGATACCTAATCTGGTTATATTTTGAGTTATGTAAAGGCTAAATTATGGTTTGAAGTTGACTCAAATCCCTTCAGTTCGATGGGATTGGGAATTGTGACAGTATTCCAGCAAAATCAAATAGCTTATATAAATAGCCTTATCCGACTTCGAGCGACGGTAATGCCTCCAATCATTAAGACTTCCATACCATTATGATAATAAGTGGTTAAGTTAAGATAATAGGGCAATTAACATTTGGGGGCGTTACACTGTACGTGATGTTTCCCCAAACCTTAATCCATTTCAGAACTACCTCAAAGTGGAAAACATAAAATAGTAATCCAAATGGGTCTAGCAAAATATATTGCTACCCAAAAAAAAAAAAAATAGTGCATAGTTAAATTCATATTTAGCAAACGAAGTAAAACATTTGCTCATTTATTATCTTATGATGGCACCCAACGTTGTTGGACTAATGCCCCATTAATAGAATATTCAACAATAAGAGACTGAATCTCCACTGTGATCATGTAACATATATGCGCATAATTTGGCCGATCGGGAAGCACAATCTTTGTTGATCAACGTACAACAGAGAAGTAAGAGGGTCCACCGTAAATGTTACCAAACAATTCAAACAATTATTTCATGTTATACTTTTGTGGCCACATGGATTCAGTAAAATGACGTAAGTGTAAAGGCATAACATCATGCTGCACCTTACACTTGATAGTATGATTTAAGGCGGATTATAATTTGGACTTTCATGAGTTCTTGACATTAATGACATACATAAGCTAACTACATATATAAACAATTTGACATGTTCTTGAGGCCTAGCACTAGTCTCAATCTCTAATGATCCCTAACCTCCTAGGACCCATTCTTTTCATTAGTAAATCCACTTTTATCAACTTCTGCCATTTTCTACAAACTCTTACCAACTTCTATCA
>NCQS01125252.1:5306-18261 GCA_002740445.1 Pachycereus pringlei | reverse complement strand
ATAAAATGTATTGGTCTAAGAAGGATGTTGTATGATACATTGTCAGCGTTTGGCTCTTAGTCTATGGCTTCTAACTCCTCATTTCCAAAATATTTGTTCCCCTCTTACCTTTACCCATGGCCTCATTACAACCCTATGAAAGTCCTCATGATTGTTTAGTATGTTTGCATTATAGTAATGGCGAATTTAAGAGTCTTGTTGAGCTTATGGTAGATTTGAATCTACGGAATGAGACTTGAGGGAACCTTCATAATTTTTCAAACACATAAGTGATGAGTGCCACATAACTATGATAAGGTTCTACCAGCCTTGCTAGCTTCATTTGTTTTATATGTTGAATAACCATATTTGATGATTTAAGGAGATTGATTCAAATTTGGCATTGTGGTCTATCAGGTGGTTTTCGAAAATTTCATTCGCTAGTTTGTTTGCGAATGATTTTTGTATCTTTTTTAGCTACCTTTGGATCAGGTTTGCCATTCGAATGTTACCTATATCTATCCTGAGGAGGTTGTGTATATTTTTGATTTTAGCATTACTTAAGGACAAGCAATAGTTTAAGCATGGGGGACTTTGATAAGTGCTTAATGTATACATCATTTTAGGGCTCTTTTGCCACATTTCTTAGGAGAATTGTGGGCTTTAAGTTACTATTTATACTCCTATTCTCGACTTATACTTGGGTATGGTTGTTTGAGGTGCTTTACAGGATTTTAGGCACTTTTGCCTAGCATTTCACCCTCATTGGATGTATTTTGACCTCCCTTATGAACGTCCATGCCATGCTATGCCCATGGAGTAAGATAAGAGCGGAAACTCAGCTCCAACAAAGACCATGATGGGACTGTAGTAAGCTATGTAACTGTTGCCTCTTCATCTTCCTTCGGCTGTGTGGTTGAAAACATCCAAGCTTCTCCATAAAGTTACATCGTTCAATAGCAAAGAAAAAAACAGGAAGCTTAGCATAGTTCACTTTCTTTCTCAAAATTTTGCTTTTTAGTTAGGATTTTTAGTTTGATTATTCTTTTAATGAGAAATCTCTAGTGTGTTTGGTTTTGAGGCGATTTGAAGCCCTTCGTCGAATGCTGTCTCAGTCAAGCCCTTTCTTTCATATTTCACCAAATTGTTGGTTAGTTGTTTAATCTTTAATCATGTGTGACTTGTTTATTTTGTCTAGAGATTTGTTAGTTTATGAAAGCATAGTTGGATCATGTTTTAATCAATAGAATTGTGCTTGTTTCATTATTGGTTTGATTTCCTTCTATCGAGTGGTTATCATGTTGTGAGTGGATTTTTGGCCAAAGTTTGCTTGCCTGCTTGAAACAATTGAGTCAAAAACGAAAAGGTGACATTTGATTATTAGACTGCTTGATAAAACCTAACGTGGCATCGACTCGAAAGAGGGATTTGCATGTTAGGGGGACTAGAGTGTAATCGAAAACATTCAACTTGGATTAAGACAAATTAGTTTGAAAGAACGACTTTTGTTTAGTTTAGGCAAACTTTCTTAATTTCAAAAGAATAGACTAAATTTTTGGATGGATTGCAACTTTTCGAAATTAACCGATTAGGGAAAAGCATGTGTTTATCATTTTGATCCAATCACCTTTCTTAACTACATAAATTCCCAGGCGTTTTTCCATAATTGATTTAGAATTAGTAAATTTGAAGTTGTTGAATCAAAACCCCTTGATTTAGTATTTGCTTAGCATATTCTGATAGACAATGGTCGATAGATTATTTCGTTTCTTGAGGACAATCTTTTTATCTATACTACAAATACCTGTGTGCTTGCGGCAGTGGTCACTACTCTTGCTTGTATGCCTTGTGGAAGTACGAGCCAAAGAACATAGATCTAAAATAAGAATTTGGAGCTAATTGAAGAGGTACATCGGTAAAAAATACCTCAAGGATCATACTCATTATCTTAGATTTAAAAAAGGGATAATGCGGAGGCCCTTTTAGAGATAGATCTAAGGAAGGATGAAGTTGTCAAACACTAAGAGATGGTTGAGATTCATTTATCAGCGGATGAAGGGGAACTCTTGAATGATTATAAACCTAATTTGATTCACATGGAAGACTCCTAACTAGACTTTGAAGAAAGCTCACATGAAAAAGTATAAGATATAGTTGACATCCCTTGTGGAGGTCACTATTTGATGGAAGTTGGTTCCCTGCTTGCTAACCAATAAGATGACACTATCGAATTCTAAACTCAATATCATATGAAAGAGCACACTTTAGCTCTTGAAGAACAAGAGGTGGTTCTTACTCAAACTCAAAGAAGAACATTTTAAAACGGATACTGACTTCAAGTTGAATGAAGTTACCGAGAACGTGATCGACGATGACCTTAAGCATGCTTTCTATTGAGCTTGAAAAAGAAAAGCTTATCCTTGATCTTTTACTGCACAGCAAAGTCCAAAAAATTCAAAACAGGGTGGGAAGCGAGAAGAGAAACCTTTTAATAAGGGAAACACGGGTTGAGAGAGCTCTTAACAAAGGGGAGGAAATTTGTTCCTTACTTATGTTAGAGAGCAACAAAAGTGACTTAGAGTGCACCTAACATCCAAAAATCAAAACCCTCATTCCTAAATTTCAGGATATTTTTCCAAAGGATCATCCTCCAGGACTGCCTCCAATTCGAGGAATACATCACTAAAATGACCTCATTGCCGATGAACTATTACCCATCAAACAAGCCTTTAGATAAAATCCCTTAGAGACCAAAGCGTATCGACAACAAATTAATGAGTTCATAGACAAATGCTTTACTCGATTCAAGCACTTTTGATGCCAAAGAAGGATGGCACGTTATGCACCTTTATGTATAGTAGGGCCATTAAGAGCATTATTACGAAGTGTAGGGACCTTGTACCTAGACTTGATGATATGATTGATGAGATTTATGGATCTTCAATCTTATCCAAAGTCAATTTGAGAAGTGGCTATGAATGAAAGAAGAAGATGAATGAAAGACAGTAGTTAAAGCCAAGGATGGTCTATATGGATGGCTAGTCATGGCTTTTGGGCTCTGCAATGCCCCTAGCATGTTCGTGAGACTCATGAAGGAAGCACTTAAGTTATTCCTCGGGAAATTCATTGTGGGTTACTTTTATGTTATCCTTGTCAATTTTAAAGACGAGAAAAAACATCTGAAACACCTTGAAGCTGTGTTGACTATTCTAAGGGCTCAAAAGCTTCATGTCAAGATGGTGAAATGTGAATTCTTCACTCGTAATGTGAAATTCTGGGGATGCATTCCCTCTAAAGATAGGATTTTTATGAACCAGCCCAAAATTGATGGTATGAAGTTCTGGCCAACTCCTGCGAATGTCACTAGAGTGAGGCATTTTCATGGTTTGGCTCGATTCTGCAGATGGTTCAAGAATTTTACTACCCTTACTACCCCTATTACAAAGTGCTTCAAAAAAGGTATGTCTGAATGGTCCAAAGTTGCCCAGAGTGCCTTTGAGACATTTATGGCCAAAGTCTTTGAACCCCCTATTTTAGCACTTCTAGACTTTGATCAAGTCTAGGAAGTGGCATGTGATGCTGGTGGAGTGGGCATAGGTGCGGTTCTTATCCAAAACAAATGCTTAATTTTTTACTTTATTGAGAAGGTAAATGGCTCAAGCAAGAATTATAACACCCATGATAAAGAGTTCTATGCTATTGTGAGAACTCTTGAACATTATGCCCATTATGTAAGGCCAAAGCAGTTTGTTCTTCACTATGACCATAAGGCTTTGAAATATCTGAACGGTAACATAAGCTCAATTCAAGGCATCTAAGTGAATAGAGTTCTTACGATCCTTCCCATTTGTGGTGAAGTACAAAAAGGGGAGTTCCAATGTGGTGGTGAATGCTTTTTTAAGACATTATTCATTACTTTCACTTATAGAAGCTCATATTTTGGGATTTGAATTCCTTAAAGAACTCTACAAAGGACACGAAGACCTTTTTCCCTATCTGAAAGATAAAGGGAATGGATCATAGGCTCCCTATGCTATTCAAGATGGATTCCTTTTCAAAGGGAATCAATTACATGTTCCAAAAGACCCAGTCTGTAAGCTTTTGGTGAAAGAGGCTCAGGGCAGTGGTGTAGCTAGTAACTTATGCATCAATGAAACTATTGACATCCTTAAAGAGCACTTCTATTAGCTAAATATGAGAGGAGACTTCCATGATGTTGACTCAAAATGTGTAAGCAAACAGTCACTCTCATCAGGGCCTTCACTATCATCTTCCAGTACCTTAAGGGTCTTGGGAAGATGTGATTGTTAGCTTTATTATTGCTCTTTTGAGAACTCAATGGGATCATGATGCTACCATAGTGATGACAAGTCACCAAGATGGCTTACTTTGTGTCTTGCCACAAGAATGATGTTGCGTTTAACATTGTTCACTTCTATTTCAAAGATATCCAACCGTTATAAGGAATTCAAAGTGCTTTGAAGCGGTCATCATCAACATATGAACTATGCTCTTCTGTTTATTTCTAATAGGTTGGAAGATTTGTATTTGGAGCAATGATTGTTAATTTTTTGTTTCAACCCTAAGGATTTGAGGACTAATTCTTTTTAAGATAGGAAGTCCAGAGTGTGTGACTTCAAGGGCCTAAGCATCTATATCCTTGGTTAAGGTAAGGCTAATATATATGCTCTTCACATAAAAAGCTAATTTTGATATGGAAGTTTGACAATTTCCAATTCAATGCTAGTCCCAACAACTTTTACGGTAGTCCAAAGTTTGTTTCAAAGAGCTTTCCAAAGCAATTCCAAATACTTTGGTGATGTCCCAAAGACGTTGCCAAAGTCAGTGTCAGGCAAAGGCCAAAGTCAACAATCTATCAAAGTCTTTGGTGATGACTTTGATACTGCTTCTAATGGCAGTCCAAGGGGCATAACTTAGCACTTACTTTCATGAATTAATGCTTCATGAGATTCATCCTTTCTTGAGTTTTAATTCAAGACATCCAAATCTTTCCATGTCCTCCTTACATGCAAAGCCTAATCATGAGCACACATTTAATGGTAGAAGATGAAGTATCAAACGGGTTGAATTAGTATTAATAAACCTCATCTCTTTGTATTTGCTCTTTAATTTTTTTGTATTCCTAATTTCATTACTATCTAGTTAAGTTTACTAGTTTAATGCTTTATCTTCTATTTTACTAGGAGTTAAGCCTCTTCCCTTATAAATTCCCAAGTTTGTAATTCATTGAGATAGAATCGAAAGTTGAAGTGAATCAATGAAAAAACAGCTTGCTTGACTCCAAAATATCTATCTCTTTATCCAAATATCCTGGTCGTGAGTTGAGTGGATCATTTAGATAGATTAACGATGGCTTAGTCTTTAATCAACTAAAACTATTGTCAAAGTCTGTCCAGTTTAGGCTTGATGGTGGGTCTTTAGGCTTGATCATTTTGGTCTTTAATCAGCTTTGGAATTGCTCAGGCTTTGACACACTCAAATAGGTTAAGAATAGTTTGTTTTGTAACCATCTTCCCCTCCAAGGTGGTTCCTTTCACTAGGAGATTTTCCTATTTATGGGGCGGTCCTCGTAAACTAAGAGCATATAGTCATGTAATTGACATTCTAAGGGCACATAGTCAGGTAATTGGCAATTAGACTAGGTCTCACATTTGGCTTTCTCTTAGATTTAAACCCAAGCCCAATTGTGAGAGTTATCTAAATCAGATTTATATCTTATTAAACCTTATCTAATTATAAATGTTACATAGTGTTTTTTCAAGAGCATTCCAAATGCCTTTTAATGGAGAACAAAATTTAACCAACCAATTAATGACTGAACTAGCTAGTCATCATTCGCTTAAAGAATCATACTCCAAAGGGAAAACATAAAGCCTACACATTATTGGGAGTGGATCGGTGCCCAATCGATTGCTAAATATTTTAATGCATATGAAGAACTAAAAAATCACAAGGACGAGGAGAGGAAATAACTCTTAGAATTGATCACATTTATAAGGAATCTAATTAAAGAGGCCCATAAAACTTGGCATATTGCGAAGTTACCAAGACTGAGAGTGGTTAACTACAACTTTAAGCAAGCCTTCCATCATATTAAGTAGATCCTTAGTGGAAAAAAAATGCTAGCAAGTGCAGGTGTAAATTGTTTGGATCAAATGGAAAATAAAACTAGGCCAAATCAAGAATTGTCTTTTTAGTATGATCTTTGGTTTTTGGTCTATGGTTTGGTTTTAAAATTTTTAAAAGTTTGGCTATGGTTTTGTTTAGGTTTTATAATTTCGGCTGACCTAACCAAACCATAAACCATTTTAGGTAACTCAATTATTGTTATTTCCTTCCTTGTTAGGTAAATTAATAATATAAGTAATCTAGTCAAACCCCTTTTTTCCTATTTTATTAAGACACTTGATTAGTCAATCATGTTCAAAATCTTCATAACTCCTACATTTATTCAAGGATATGATTTCACTTCGTTTTAATTGTGGCATAATTACAACCCCTATTTTTATTGTAAACATATATATGCATATGTATTGCATACTATTAATGATTTATTCTTTCATGCAACAACTTAAGTCTTACATAAGTGAAGTGCCATTTGACTTCATTCACCCAAGTTTTTAAAAAACCACAAGACTTTCACAATTCTCAATTGTGCATTTATGTTACTCCAGTGCTCCAGTTCAGCTTCACAACAATTATTAATTATGTAAGTTCAATTTGACTGACTATAATATGAACTTAATGAGTAATTTTTATCAACTAATTAAATAATTTATTCCCTCTCTTATTAGTTTTATAGATGGAAGAACCATCAGGGAAGCCAAATATAGATGGAGGGGGTTCAAACACTAGAGCAAGGGCCATCTAATAAGATTCCAAAGAAAAGCACAAGAAGAAATGCAATTGGAGCAGGAAGAAAAAGAAGCCAATATATCACTATTGACACCAAGTTAAAAAATGTGATCTTAGTTTCAATAGATCCCTCACACTCAGAGCACGGATGAAAATGTGTCTTGAAATCCATAGAATATATTTAAAGACTCGATCTTGATTCTCGACAAATGCAATAAAGCATGCAAAAAGGTTTGACGAAGTGGTCTTTTAGTTTATTAAAATATGAGAAAGGCCTTTGCATGTATGAGTATTGTAAATAAGCTCCCATTCAAATTTATTGACGATTAAGGATTCAAATTCTTTAGATCTCAAACCATAAGTAGATTTGTTGTTCCTTCAAGGGTAACTATTTCTTTATTGAAGAATAATTCAATCTGCAAGGCTATTTAAAAACACATTGCTCAAGGGTGCATTTTATAATTTATACATAGACTTCTATCTAGAATATAGACCACATGTGTATAAACTATATGTGTGTCACTGCACATACTATTGATAAGAACTAGAAATTAAAGAATGGAACATTGAAGTTTTATCCTATATCTTCCTACAAATGGGAAGTTATTCATAAGACAATGGAGAAATGTTAGCTAGATTGGGGAGCTAATAATGTTCTGAGCAGTGGGTTTCAATGATATGGTTATTGGCTGTTTGAAGAAAAGGATTAATAATTGACAAAATAGTATCCTAGAATCATAGTATGTTCATGTTAAGAGTGCTGCATATATTATGAACTTAATGGCTATTGATAGACTGCAATTGTCCCACAAATAAATTCTTTAATTTAGAAATTTAGTGAGACATGTAAGGCAATCCCCTGCTAGGTTGGAGAAGTTGAAGAAGTGTGGAGAAGAAGAGAACATTCAAAATAAAATCTTGTTGTTTCTTGATGTTCTAACACGTAGAACTCCACTTATTTGATGTTGAATAGTGCTATAAGGTTCCAAATAGCTTTTTAGAACCTAAATGAACAAGTCCCTTTTCACAGCAGTAGAGTTAATCTGAGGGAGATACCACCAACTGATGTTGATTTCAGCAAAATAAAGAACTTTCATAAGGCTGTTGAGACGTTTCTATGAACTAAGTGTACGTTGTTATGGAGCACTATATATATAACCTCTAATGGATACTTTCCTAAAACTACTAAGGTAGATTGCCTCTTGAAGAAGAGGTGTAAGATGATGACTTTGAGTTTTGTGTTATGGCCAACAAAATAGAAGTGGTACGTGATAAATATTTGAGTAATCCAGCAAAATTGAATGTCATGGTTTTTGTTGCTATAATTTAAGACCTTCAATATGATCTTGCATTTGCTGAGCTTGAGATTTGTAAATTTATGGTGACAATAAAGCTGAGGTGGTGGGGAAAAAGGTGAGCAAGGCTCTTTATAACTTGTTTGAAGAATGTAAGCTTAAAGTGGATGGGCAATCTATTTTGTTACACAAAATGAGGCTTCACATACTGCAACTGATGTAAAGCAGCATGCACAGAAAAGTGAGGGCTTGAGCTGGGATTCTTTCAAAAGTATTAAGGTTGAAAAACAAGGTGTAGGGTCAAAACAATACGAAGTAGATTGACTAGAGATACAGATTTATTAGATATTTTGAGTTGGTGAAAAGACAACAATTCATGATTTTTGATTCTTTCAATGGTGGCGCATGATAAGTTCACTATTCCTATGTCTACGATTGCCTTTAAATTAGCATTTGGTATGGGAGGACGAGTCTTAGAAGTCGGGGCCATTTAGGAGCTCATTGAGTTGCAAGATAGTTCAGTTACTTATCTGCACTAGAGATGGTCTTAGAGCAGTGCCTGCCCCACACAATACTGATGGAATTTGGATGACTTTGAGAAATTAGGTCAAGATATGTGTAGATTGCTTATAATAATTAATTAGTTGATTTACTATATGAATTTTGAACATATTAGTTCATATAATTTGTTTAACAATGTCAACCTACAGAATTTTTAGAGATAAGCTTGTTACCACAAGTGGTTGATGTTCCTTAACATAATTTATTATGACAAGATTTTTTTGTAGGTTTTTAAACAAAAATTATCCAAGCTTTGGGGTCACTTGACCGCAATAATCCAAACTTGCAACATATTTATTTTAAATGTCCCATAGCCAAGTTTGGGGAGCAACGACTCAATGGTTTTCTGACATGACAACTGAGCTTATATGCCCAGACATATAATTTGTGGAAAAGTGAGTTGTGTAAGGGCTAACCTTACATATCTTTAAAAAAAAAAAAAAAAAAAAATTCAAAAACCCCTACCCCTCCATCTGACTCTTTCTTTTTCCTGTGTCCCTTCTCTCTTTCTTTTTTTCCCCTCTTTAATGTCCATCCCAAAGTCGCCCTTTTTCTTATCACTTCTTCATGCTATCTGTCTTCAGTTAAAAAGATAGAAATCAATAGTTAATAGATGAAGAAATTGACATTAACAATGAGTGCAGGGGAGACCACTATAGGTTGTGAAGCATAATGAAAATGATGAATTCAAGTAGCCAAAATGAGTAAAATGAGAACATGAAGCGCTACCATCGTATTGCTACTGTTCACCAAGTATGCAGAACGTCCCCAAACAAAGGGAATAAATTTTTTGGATGTTCATTGTGAATGGTATGTAAAGGAAGGGATTTCTTCAGTAGTTTTTCTAAAATTTAGTTTTAAAAATTGAAGTGATTATTGTTCATTTTTTTGGACAATCAAGATTGTGAATTGTTCGAGCAAGAGGAGGAGAAGAGTAGCTTGATAAAGAAGAATAAGATGTTGGAGGATAAGCTATGTGCATTACCAATTGAAGTCAATAGCTTAAAGGAACACAATGAAGGCAATAGAGAAAATGAGGAAGACCCTTGTGAAGTGATAATGTTGAATGGTGAGATAGCAAGTCTGAGAAACAAAGTCTCAAAAGAGAAGTAGAAAAAAGGGAAACCTGAGGCCCCAAAGGCACTAAGGGAAGAGGTCGTTGCACTAAAACTGCATGGTATGACGAACTATGCAATGGAGAGAATTATGGTGTGTTTAGTGATTATAATAGTCAGTTTTGTGCTAGGGAGAGTCATGTAATATAGCTTTGATATATGTGAGAATTTTATGGCATTAGGTGTAGGAGTCGCTGGAGTAATGGAAATTAAGCAGAGGCTTTTACAGAGTTGTTTTATTGTGTACTTCTTCAATGTATGAATGGAATTTGATTTGGAACTGCCAATATAAAACAAAATAGATTTGTCACTTGCATTGAATGATATAACTTGAATTAGTGTTCACATGGCATAATGTACTCCTTCATCCTCATTACAAAATGTAGCATGATGCTACTAAATAGCTGTAAACAACTAAATTTCTAAGCAAAAAATAGAACCCTAAAATCCTAGCCTCATAGTTTATTAATGCTAGTAAAAAACCAATAGTCTAGCAAAGCTGAATTTGGTTGCTGCACATCCAAAATACATCTAATAAAAAAGCACAACATCATAGTAATGAGACCAACTAATGCATTAATAGGTTGCTACTGTTGGCAATAGATCCTTGACTATGAAGTGGTGGTGTCTAGCTTACACTAAAGCTTGATCGAGCTGCTACACTTAACTGAGGCATATCCTACATGTCAACAAATATCATATGTTAGGAAGCTAATTTAAATTAGAGGCAAAAATTTCTTAAAATGAGGTGGTCTTACTATATTTTGTTATCTTCCCCTGCCACCAATTATTGGTGTTATTCTGGACCTTCCTCCTCCTCTTGATCTGCTCTTGCCTTCTCCTCTGTTTCCACCCCTAACACTTGCTATCACATTTCTTCTGCAAACATGTTTTCAGTTTGAGGCTCCATTGCAACTTTTCGAGGCCTACCTCTACTTTTGTTTTGTCGAATGGGTTATAGAGTGTCATTGGCTTTGTTAGGGCAAGGCCTCTTATTGTTACCAGCTTGGGCACAAGTTTTACATCATAATACCTTGCCAAGTTTGGTCAACTTACCCGGTTTTTTGAGGATCCTCATAAGGATCTCTTCTTCTATTCTTCCTAGGTCTTCCAAAACCTACATTAATATCCATAGGGTCTAATGTCATATCTTTTTGTGGCTAACATCTCTCACCAACACAGGGTAAGATGGCTACTAAGTAACTCTTCATATATAACTCCTTCTTAAAGTATGCATGCGCATAGTCTTTTGCATCATGATTCAATGAATTGCACATGAAATAGCATGATAGTAGGGCACCATCGTCATGTCCCACTTCCTATAAGTGCAAGAACATGCATTCATGTCAACATGCAATTGCTCTAGTCTGTGGCTAACTTAGAACACCGTATTGCTTGAATGCACAGGGAAGCAATTCCTTGATTCTTCCCTCTCCTTCTCCAACTTACTTCTAATACTAGGACATGTCTTATCTTCTAAAGTCTCCATTGTCCCTTTCTTGATAACCATCCTTTTCGTCAAGGCCATTCTAATGTCCTCAAGCATTTAGATTAAATTTGTTAATCTTGCATGTGCAATGTAAACATTAAACATTTTTGTCATATTGTTAACAACATAATCACACTTATAAGTGGTTGTCATTAAGGACCTACAAAAAAGATCTTGGGTTTTGTGCTAAGAAGTTATCTGCAACCTTAGATAGAGTAAGTTTTAGGTCATCCACAACTTGCTTAAAGTGTATTTCATTGTAGGCTTTGGCTGTATTCCATTTATGCATTTTTGTGCCAGTTTGCAGTAATATGTCATGTGTAATTTATGAGCTCAGAAATTTGGAAGAACAACTATAATAGCATGTATAATTGTCTAGACGGAAAAAAGAAAAATGAACATTGTATCAATACAATTGGTAACAACACACTATTAAATAGAAGATTGTAGTAAGTACGTTGTGCTAGTTAGAGATTATTGTCCAGCCACTTCCATTTGTACCTCTAAGCCTCTAAGAGAAGTCCTCATATTGGTCAAAAACCACTCCCAACTACCATTGCTATCTCCCACTACCTCATAACCCATGTAAGAGGAAGCATTTGGTTGTTTCCACTATTTCAACAACAGATAATAGGGTACCTCCAAGGAAAGTTTTCAAGAATCTTGCATCAATGTATAAGATAGATCTCTATCCTCCCAGAAACCCATTTTTCAACCAATCAAAGCATATAAAAAATCTTTAAAAAATAGGAATTTCTTTCACAACTTTAGGGTTTGTCTCCAAAATGAAGGTGCTTGCTTCATTAGACCTTTTATGTTCTTCACTGTACCTACCTAGATTACAATAATAATCCCGCGTAGATCCACAACAGTGCATGGCTGCTCCTTTGACTCTATTGCCCACCTATTTCTTAAGCACATCCTAAATTCTTTCTTTAACTAATTGACAATATCTGTTACAGGCTAACTCGGTATTTCATGGAATTTGAACAAGTCGTACTTGGTAAGCTAGGATGATTTGTACTAGCTATTCTTCATCATGTTTCTTCCACATTTGTGATGGTCCATCATTGTTCTAACTACATGAATAGCCTTATATTTATATCAAGAGTCACATACCTCAAACTTGTAAGATTTTGTATATAATGCAGCAATCCTCTTCCTAGTACGGTCAGATACACCAATCTTGAACTCAAAACCTTGTGCAAGTGAAAATCTCACAACTGCATCCTTGAACTTTGCAACTATTTCAAATGTTTTCCCCATTTATGATTTAAAGTTTTTTACACATCAACCCCAGCTGGTTTCTCCATCTTCCGTTGGAGTTTAGTCTCCTCATCACGACTCTCAGTAGAGCTATTATTTCAACCTCAGAATCCTTACATTCACTTTCAATGCCACATGTAATAGCTTTTGGTAAAGCTTCAATAGATTGCATTTGAAACACATACATCCCAGCCTTAGCAGTTGCCCATTTCTCATAACTTGTTTCAATATCATCATCTCTTGCAATGACGTCCTCACTTTCATTAGTCATCATTTGACTTAGAATCATTATTAGACACATATTTACTTCCCTTTGGGTCACTGAGACTATACTTTCCAATCAATTTATTCCATCGTACTGGTGACTCTAGCTT
>NCQS01125221.1:22297-33531 GCA_002740445.1 Pachycereus pringlei | reverse complement strand
TAATTTCTAGGAGTCTGTATTTCTAGGAGTATGATATAGGCTTTGATCTTATTCTCTTTTGTGTCATAAATAGGATAAATTTATTGATAGCTTCGCACAGCTCTTATAAGTTTTTTTTATAACTTTACTAAATTCTTCCATGTTTTTACTATTTCTTACAGATCATAACAGTTTCTATTAGAAATTAGGCTGAGTGCAGTACCAGATAATTCAACAAATCATGAAAGAATCACTTTCCTCAAGACTTATTTGTTGTACCACAAATAATTTTAGAGATAAGATACTGAAAACAATTGTAATGTTGAAGGTTTCTCAAAGTTCAATCAAAGGGTGCTACAGTCACTTACTAAGATTGTCTATGTCACTTATGCATATTTTTTTCTCCTTATATACATGTCTCATTTACATAAAGAGACACCAGTTTGGATGGGTATACATGAAAAGACACACACTTTAGCTTAGAAGGTATCAATCCAGATAAGAATACAAGAAAAACTGCTCATCATAGATTGTTAAGGGTATCACGGTTTGATACCGAAGAAACTGCCCCTCAGTGCCCATTTTTAGCTAAATTAGAAATCAGTACCAAGTTATAAACAACCAATGGTGCCCACCATGACCTATGGTGTCACCTGCGGTTAGCCTGTGGAGGGTACTTTTCTTTTTATCTTGAAAATTTCTCAACAATCCCACGCATTTTCCAAATTTATAATTGCCCACCATTTAAGAAAGAAGAGAAATACACGATAACATCCAAGAAAACCCGGAGATTCATGCATAATGAAACTATTTTGTGATTTGAACTTTCACGTAGTGAGCATAACTTCAATTAATTTGAATGTACTGTAAGCTAGTTTTTGAACTCTACATCCATTTTGATTTATTGGATATATTGCACACACAAATCTCAGTTTACACTTAACATTTTGACACAATTATCCAGCCATATGTCCATGTCTTTCGTGACGGCATCAAGCCAAGCCCCATAGCTCTTTGAAGTGACCACACATCACACTTGCATAGGTAAACCTTGGAGTCATACTCCTGTAACACAAGCCATTCCATCAAGGTCTATTAAGAGCATAACTCACCCTCATACTTCACCCTCTTATAACATTATAGTTTTACAAGCTCTCTTACCTTCGAGATGAAATATGTTAGTGTTAACAATCACTATACAATGTTTTCACTCATTGAACTTAAGAATTGACATCATATCAAGTATCAAGTTGAGGCTTTATTATTAGTGATAAAAAATATGGACTTAAGTCCCATCCCTTTTGATGTTCTCAACACTAAGTCCCTTGCTAGGCCTTTTGTTAAAGGATCAGCAAGATTCTCACTTGTTTGCATGCAATCAACAGGTGATTGCTCCATCCTTTATTAATTGACGAAGATAGGCATGTCTAAGTCCAATGTGTCTTAGTTTGCCATTTTATACATGGCTATATGCCTTAGATAGCGTTGATTTGCTATCATAATGGATGGAGAGTGGCGACATTGGTTTTGGCCATGAAGGCACTTCCAATAACAAATTTTATAGCCATTCTACCTCTTTGCTAGCTGCAACTAAGGCTATAAACTCAGTAGCCATGGTGGAATTTATAATGTATGTTTGCTTCTTAGATGCACAAGATGCTGCTCCACCACTAAGAAAGTGTATCTGACCTGATGTCAAAGGCATAATCCTGTCTGTTAGTTACCCAACTTACATCTAACTATTCTTTTAAGATCGAAGGATAACCTGAATAAAACATGCCGTAGTCTTGAGTTTTCTTAAGGTATTTCAAAACATCAAGCATTGTATGTCAAAGAAACTTGCTGGGATTACTATTATATCAACCTAATTTCCTAATGGCAAATACAATATTCGGCCTTGTGCTTATCATGGCGTACATCAAGCACTCTATGACCTTTGCATCGTCAAGTTGTGTAATAGGTCTCCCACTGTATCGAGTCAACTTATAAGTTGGATTGAAACGAGTGGTTATAAGGAGTAATCTTCATATATTTATTAAGTACTTTCTCAATGTAATGAGATTGAGTTAAGTAAATGCCATCATTATCTCTAATGATCTTAATGCCAAGTATAACATCGGCCTCCCCTATGTCTATCATGGATAACTTAGAAGATGGAAAACCTTTAGTTTTCTCCTCTTCCTCCAAGTCACTTCCACAAATCAGCATGTTTTCAACATATAGAAATTTATTCACACCTTTTCCTTGCTTCAACGTAGAATAAATACATTTATTAGACCCATTGATATTACAGCCAAATGAAAGCACTACTTTATCAAAATTTTAATGTCGTTGCTTAGGTGCTTCCTTTATGCCATACAAGGATCTTATGACATGGAATCATAAAACATTCTGGTTGTTTCATGTACACCTCTTCAATCTAACTCACCATTCAAGAATGCAGTTTTTACATCCATTGGTTGAATCACTGGCTTTAGAATTGTAGCAAGAGTAATGAGTACTCTAATAGTTACAATTCTAGCTATCGATGCATAGGTCTTAAAGTAGTCAATACCATGTATTTGGTTAAAACTCGTTTATTACCAAGCGGGTTTTAAACCTTTCTATGGTACAATCTACTCTCTATTTTCTTTTAAAGATCCAATTTAATGAACCGGTTTACATCCAGGGGGTAAATCTACTAAGACCTAAGTATTATTTTCCACTATTGAGTTCATTTCATCTTGGATTGCTTCTTTTTAAAAAGGAGCATCTTGAGATTTCATAACATATTCAAAAGTGCTAGTATCTGAGCAAATGCTGTAAACATAAGGGATTTTATTTTCATTAGAATCACTAGTTCCTTTTACTAGGTAGACAAAGAAATCCGATCCAAATGATTTATCTTTTCTAATCCACTTACTCCTTACTTTAACTATGTCTCCGTGTTCTTAACCATTACTTGGAGACAAGGCACTTGGAATAAGACCGTTGGGTTTAGGAATTGAAGAAAATCTATTTTCCTCAAAATTACATAAATTGATTCTATTAAAGTGTTCACCGTAATTGAAGCATTTGGTTCAATGACCATAGACCTATAGGCTTTGCTATGTTCATCATAGGCTATAAAGATGCACTCAATTTCTCTATCTCCTAATTTTCTTTTCTTAGGTTTAGCGACTCTTACAATAACCCTACAACCCGAAACTCTGAAATAACTGAGGTTTGGTTTCCTCTTATTTTATAACTCATAAGGGGTAATAGAACTCGTTTTATTAGAAACTCTATTTACTATATCACACAATGTAAACATTACTTCAACCCAAAAGGCTTCACTTAAATTGGAATTAGAAAGCATAACATTTACTATTTCAGTTAAAGTTTGATTTTTTCTTTCGGCCATACCATTTTGTTGTGGTGTGTATGGTGCTGCTACCTTATGTATTGTACCGGTGGATTAGAAGAAGATTGGATTATAGTATTCACTACCCTTATCTGATCTTAATCTATTAATGAAGGTTTCACAATGCAACTCAGATCATTCGCAAAGATCATAAACTTATCTATTGCTTCATTTTTAGCATGTAATAAATGCACTTGGCAATACCTTGAAAATCATGAATGAAAGTGACATAGTATTTCTTTCCCCCAAAAGAAAAAGTGTTATAAAAGTCACATAAATCACTATGAATTAATTCAAGTATTTTGGTAACCCTTTCAATATTAGGAAAAGAACTTCTAATGATTTTGGTTAACAAGCAAGTGTTGCATTTCTCTATGTTTCCATCAAAGTTTGGAATTAACTCAAGTCTAGACATCTCTTCACTCTTTTGTAATTCACATATCTAAGACGATTATGCCATAGAGAATAAATGAAAATAACAAGCATATAAGCATAGTCATTCACTTTATTAGCACCAAAAGTAGTGATTACATTTATCTTCAACATATCGATCACTACATGCATAACCCTCCCTCACAACGACCCTAGCCTTGGATAGAAGAAACTTATCGGCTTTATACATTTGTCTCAAGCCAAACCTATTAAGAAGAAAACTAGAAACAAGATTCTTCCTAAGTTATAGTGCATAATATACATCATTTAACATAAGGGTTTTATCATAAGTGAAGACTAATTGTTCTTGGCCTATCCACTTGACATCAACAATAGAGGTATTGCCTATGTAGAGCACTTTCCCATCTTCAACCGGTAAAGAGTCGTGAAGAAGGAACGATCCTCGCACATATGCTTGGAAGCACCCAAATCAACCCACCAATCATTATCACTTTGGACAATATTGATTTGATCAAAAATCATGGCTACAAAGTTGTCCTTTGTCTTAGCCTTTCCGTTGTTTAATCCATGCTTGTGCTTCGAAATGATACAGTCTCTCTTCTTGTGGCTTGGTTTATTGTATTCCCAACAAACCACCTTTGCATGCTTACTACCCTTGTTGATGTTGTCGTCCTTGCTAGGCCTCTGCTTGTTTCCTTTCTGTCCATGACTCGAATCTCCATTTTCAACCACATGAATTTTGGAGACATGCTCCTTTGATTCATCCTATATACGTAACTTTTTTTCTATACGAAGATGGTTAGTCAAATCCTCAAGAGACATTTCTTCTTTCATTTGCTTTAGGGTTCTTTTAGTGTCTTTCTAAGAAAAGGAAAGTTTATCTACTATAGAAGACACTATAATAGACTCATGTATATGCATCTTATGTTGCTTGAAGTGACTTAAAATACGTTGAATTTTATGTAATTGGTCTAGAACAAAACACTCTTTGACCATCTTATAATTATTGAACTAACTTACAGGGAAATTCTTACTAGAAGCATCCTCTGTCATGTACTTGTTCTCTAATGCCTCCTAAAGTGCCTTTACATATTCCACCCCTTGATACACATCAAAAAAGGCATTTGACATGTTGTCCAATATGTGTCCCTGACAAATATAGTCATAGTTCTTAAACTTGGACCTCCAATGGGCTCACTTCAAAGCTTCATTTTCATTCTCAATAGGGTAAGATATGCTTAGAACATACACAACCTTCATTGTGGTAAGAAAAAAGTGCATCTTCATTTACCACCGACGAAATCCTTACAACTCTTTTTTTAAGAGTAATGTTTTTCTCCATTTTATACCTTTTTTGAGTTTTTGAGTCGTATTTCAAGTAAAAATAATGTATACTTTGTCTTTGAGTGCAAGGAGTGAAACAAAGAAGAATTGAAGCATAAACTCAAAATTTCAAGCATGATGTGGTGCCCCAGTTACACATCATACACAACCTCACATTTCTCTCTCTCCCTTCATGATTCTAGTGGCCCAGCATGATTTAAGTTGCCCAAGTAGAATCAGCCATTGATTCAACATGCTAGACTTGATCTAATTAGAAGAGGTGGATAATATTCAGCTGCTATTTTGGGAACAAAACTAGTGAATTTGCATGAAAAGTGGAGAAGGAAGAGGAGCAAATTCCATGATAAATAGAGAGACAAGGGGCATCAGTTCATCATCTATCATTCATCCCATTCTTTCTTCGTTTTCACTCCTCTCTGCCTCCCATTGTTAATAATTATAGAGAAATTGTGCTAGTCAAAATTATTTGAGTTGAGAGAATTAGAAAAAAATATGCTATTTTGACTAGTTTTCTCTTTTCTTTCCTTTCATCTCGTTTGTGAGCCTAGTTAGAGAGAGTTTGATCTTTCACTGTATTAGTATTTTGTAACATAAATATTAAAGTTTGGTTATAGGGATTGAAATATACCATTAGTTAAAATATGACTAGTTTAATTTCAATGGTGTTTTCTCTACCCATGATCGGCTAGGTTGTTTTCCTAGAATTGAGATGTATGCTTGACTCCCTTTGTCAATTTTTCTAATTTCATTTGGGGTTAATATTATTGTCTCTTTCTATTGCATAATTTTGAGTTAGTTAATTACTTTTAATTTATTATGCAATTTATTTTGATTGTTTATACATATTGTTCTACAATTGATTAACTTGCTATCTCATTCATTCATATTAGACATTGTTGGCTAATATAATAACTATGCAGTTGCATTTAAAATTTTAGGTTATTGATTGATCGAACAAGACTAGAAATTGATTAGATGAATTATGCCTAAATTGAATAATCCGTGCTAACTACTAGTTGAGCTTGTCTATTAATAACTATAATTCATTTTTTAATCTATTGACCTTAAGCTTATAGCTTAAGGGTTTGGAAGAGGCTAATTAAACCCCAATTGAATTTATTAATTCAATAGGAAGAGTTTTGGTGAAGTCGAAATCCTAGTATCTCTCTAAATTGATCTCTCTTTACATATTGATTAAGATTCTCTCTCTTATTCTCATTTTGTTTCCTTAATTATTGTTATTGTTGCTAATCTCCTCAGTAATTCTTTTAACTACTTGAGAAAAGTAAAAGTCGCTTTCTTTCTTTGTGGGACATGACCCCGGAATACTTGTTTTGCTACAATTATCCTGTGCACTAGCAAGTAAGTCGGGTTTTTGAAACTACTAAAATCCACACCAAGTTTTTGGCGTTATTGCCGGTGAACAAATAGTAATTTTGGATTTTCTTTTATTCTTTTGATTATTATTTTTTTCCATCTCCCTTCTCATTCACACCTAATCTAACTCTCTACCTTGCTAACTAGTTATTTCTTTTCTCCACATCTCTTCTACTTTTATTCTTAATCTATTTTATTTTTATTATGTTTTTTATTATTTAATTTTATTCCCCATTCCCTCCTAATCTAACCATTTTATTTTCGTTCTACCCAATCCCTTCTAATCTAATCCAATCTGACTTTTTTATTTTTGTTTTATTATTATTATTTTGTTTCTTGGATTACGTTCCTTTAGTACGATTCAACCCCTTTCCTTTTATTTCATTTATTGTTGTCTTTTATTTTATTCTATTTTCCATTTTGTTAATTTTTTCCCCTTTGTTCTCTCCTTTATTTCATTTTATTATATTATTTATTTTTAGTTATTTATTTATATTTTTTCCCTTCTCCCTCTCTTTTCTTCTTACTTTGTTTGGTGGTTATCATGGTAGTGTTTCATAGTACTTTTGTGATTCCTCGTGGTTTTATATGCTTAGTGGATGCTCTTTGTTTTTGAACCTTGAGGAATATGATCCGGAAATTGAACGTACCTTAGTAAGATAAGAGTAAAGAAACGTGAATCTGAGAAAAAGATGGCTGAAGATCGACAAACCCCACCACCTAAGCAACTTAAGAAGTATTTTACTCCCGCCACTTATGATTCACCTACAAGTGCCCATATACCCACTATTACGGGGCCATTTGAGATTAAACATTTCCTAATCCAAATGCTCCCATCTTTTTATAGGCTAAAGTGTGAAAACCCTTTTAAGCACATTGATGCATTTTTGGAGATATGTTCCACTGTCTTCTTAAATGATGTTTCTAGCAATGCTTTTTGATTATGTCTTTTCCTTTTCTCTTTGAAAGATATAGCTAAGGCTTGGTTGGATACTAAGTCAAATATCACCACTTGGGACCAAATGCAAAAGGAATTCTTGAAAAGTTCTTCTCGATTGGTAAACTGACTGCTTTAGGACGTGCCATAACTACTTTCTCATAGAATAAAAATGAATAATTGCATAAGAGTTGGGAAAGATTTAAAGAATTGTTACAAAGTTGCCCTCACCATGAGGCTCCTCAGTGGCGACTCATTCAAAGTTTCTACTCTAGTTTAGATAAGCACAATAGGCAGATGGTAGATGCATCCTATGGTGGTAATTTTTTGTATTAAACCCCTGAGATGGTTGGGAATTATTTAAACATTTAAATAAAAATTCACATTTGCATGCCACTTCCTCACGTTCTGACTTGCCTAGACAAGTGGGAAGTAAAGGAGGGATTTATGAGGTTTCACATTTGATTGACCTTTCTAGTAAAGTTGATGCTTTGTTTAAGAAATTTGATAAATTGTTGTGCATAAACAAAATGACCAATTTCTCTTCTATGCAAGATGTGTGTTCAATTTGTGCTAGTCTCATGCATGCTTCTTTTGAGTGTCCTTCAGTTGGTCCATCTAATGTTCTAAATGATTAAGTGAATGCTGCCTAAGAATTTCCTCCAACTAATAATCCTTACTCGAACACTTATAATTATGGTTGGAAGAATCATCCTAACTTTTCTTGGAGGTCTCAAAATGTGGAGAACCCGCAAGCCTAGTCTAGTAGACCTACACCTCCTAATTTTTAGAATCAAAGGTATGCCCATCCACCACATTCGCCACCTCTATCTATGAGCTCAGAATTAGATAAGCTAGTCTTTGCTTTTAGTACCCTCACTTCTACTATCCAAAATGTGAATACTAAGGTCTAAGCAATTGAGTATAAAATGCAAATTGTAAATTCCCACTCATAATTTATAGCTAAGTTAGAAACCTAACTGGGGCAACTAGCCATAACTGTATGTAAAAGAGAAGAAGGAAAACCTCCAAACTACCCCATAGAGAACCCTAAAAGCCAACAATTTGAACAATTGAAAGCTGTTATGGATCTTTGTAGAGGTACAGAAGTAGATAAAAAAGTAAGTGAGAAGCAATATGATAAAAAGGAAAGACCAAAGACCAATAAGACTGACTGTGAAATTGAGAGTGAATCATTCCCATCGATCCCTCTAATGTGTCTGACCCCGCCAAGGATTCCATACCCTTAAGCGTTGGATGCACCTTTCCCTTCTAGGAAAGACAAACACAGAGAAAGTATACTAGAGACTTTTAAGCAAATTAAGATCAATCTTCCCATTTTGAAAGCAATAAAACAAATCCCTGCTTATGCGAAATCCCTTAAAGGCATGTGCAATTCAAAAGAAAATCTAAAGATGCAAGTCTTAAAATGTTTTTTTTTTTTTAAAGTGAACAAGTGAGCTCTATTTTAAAACATGACAATCCACCTAAGTTGAAAGATCCTGGTGTTCCCACTATTTTATGTTTTATTGGCAATCATAAAATTGGAAGAGCACTCTTGGATTTAGGTTCTAGTGTTAATTTGATACCATACTCTGTTTACTTAGAGCTAGGGTTGGATGAACTGAAACCTCCTAACTATACCCTTCAACTTGCTAATAGGTTAGTAAGAACTCCTAGTGGGTGGAAAGATAATGTCTTGATTCAAATTAATAAAGGTATTTTTCCTGTTGACTTTGTTTTATTGAACATGGACCCTAGTCATGCCTCTAAGTAGATCCCTATTATTTTAGGACGTTCCTTCCTAGCTACAGCTAATGTCACCATTAATTGTAGGTCAGGAGTGATGGATGTCTTGGTTATGAATATGAGGGTTAGGCTTAATATTTTTAAGACTTCTTTCCAACATGTGCTTGAAGTTTAATCTGAATGTTTCTTCATTGATATGATTGATGAATTGATTGAAGAGGCCCTACCTGCTATTCTGAGCAAAGATCCCTCGGGAACCTGTCTTTCCCATGGGGATTTGGGGTTATTTGACTTAGCAAGTACAACAGGTGAGTTGGATTCCTATCTTAACTCCACAACTCACCTTGAGTCTTTCTCTTCGGTGTCTAATTATGAACATCTTCTGCCTTTGGCTAGTTCTCCTATACCACCTTCTGTTTTTTGCCCACCAAACCTTGAGTTGAAACCTCGCTCTAACTTAATCAAGTGTGTCTTTTTAGGACCTAAAGGGACCCTACCTATCATCATATCTTCTGTCTTGTCCCGTGATCAAGAGAGAAAGAGTTGATTCATGTGTTAACTGAACATAAGGATGGTTCTACTATTTACATGAATAGAATTCACTTAGAGGACGATGCTAAACCTGTTAGGCAAATGCAACGAAGATTGAATCCCCATATGAAAGAGGTTGTCCAGAAAGAGGTAAAAAAACTGTTAGATGTAGGTATTATCTATTCTATTTCTAATAGTCAATGGGTCAGTCCAGTCTAAGTAGTCTTTAAGAAATCTAGCACAATTGTGGTGCAATTAATCATGGTGAACTAGTTCCTACTAGACAGACCACGGGGTAGAGGGTGTGCATTGATTACAAAAAGCTGAATTCTGTCACTAGAAAAAACCATTTTCTCCTCCCCTTCATTGATCAAATTTTAGAAAAATTAGCTGGATAAAGTTTTTACTGTTTCTTAGATGGGTATTCGCGTTACAATCAAATACCTATCTATCCTGAGGACTAAGAGAAAATCACCTTTACATGCCCTTTGGGTTGTGTAATGCACCTTCCATATTTCAAAGATACATGATAGCTATATTTTCTGATTACATTGATAAGTTCATAGGGGTTTTTATGGATGATTTCTTCATTTTTAGTTTGTCGTTTGATGAATGTCTTGCTAATTTAAATTATCCATTGTGCTGAAAAGATGTGAGAAGAATCGAATCTTGTCTTAAGTTGGGAAAAAAAATCATTTTATAGTCCAAGAAGGGATTGTATTGGGTTATATAGTGTCTGAGAAGGGAATTGAGATTGATAAAGCCAGGATTAGTCTGATCTCTAATTTGCCTGTTCCCACTTCTGTGAAGTAGGTCAGATCTTTCCTTGGCCATGCCGGATTTTGTAGGAGATTTATTAAGGACTTTAGCAAAGTGGCTTGCCCACTTACTAACCTCCTTTCTAAAGACACTCCTTTTGAGCTTGATGAGTCTTGTATGGAGGCTTTTGAAAAGCTTCGATCTTTATCGATGTCAGCGCCTATTGTGTGGCCCCTTAATTTCTCTCAGCCATTTGAGATTATATGCGATGCATCTGACTTTGTTATTGGGGTTGTTTTAGGTAAAAGGGTGAATAAAGTTTCTCATGTCATTTACTATGCTAGTAGAACTCTAACTGATGCTCAAAAAAATTATTCTACCACTGAAAAAGAGTTGCTAGCTATAGTTTTTGCACTCGATAAATTTCTTTCATACCTTCTGTGTTCAAAAGTGATTGTATTTACTATCCATGCTGCATTAAGACATTTATTGGCTAAGAATGACATCAAACCTAGACTCATTAGGTGGATGTTGTTGCTACAAGAATTTGACCTTGAGATTAAAGATAAGAAGGGTTATGAAAATTTGGTTGCATACCATTTTTCAAGGATCTCCACTGAGTATACTAATGACTTAGTGGGATTTTCTGACCACTTTCCTGATGAGCAATTATTTTCTGTGTCACGTACCCCTCTCCTTGGATTGCTCATATCATGAACTACCTTGCTACGGGTAAGATTCCTCCCCACTGGTCCAAACAAGAGAAAGATAGGTTTTTCTCAT